>ML791734.1:27058-46699 GCA_009831015.1 Picea engelmannii | reverse complement strand
TCCTTCCCCATCCTCTCTCTCTTTCATCTACCCCTCTCTCCTCCTCCCTCTCTCTTTCTTTCTCTCCCCTTCATCTCTCCCTCTCTTTGTCTATCAATCTCTCTCCCCCCCTCCCTTTCTCTGATTATCTCCCTCCCTCTCTCCATATCATCTCCACCTCTCTCTCTCTCTCTCCCTACCTATCTCCCCTTATCTCACTTACCCTCCCTCTCCTTCCCCATCCTCTCTCTCTTTCATCTACCCCTCTCTCCTCCTCCCTCTCTCTTTCTTTCTCTCCCCTTCATCTCTCCCTCTCTTTGTCTATCAATCTCTCTCCCCCCCTCCCTTTCTCTGATTATCTCCCTCCCTCTCTCTATCCTTCTCTACCTATGTCTCTCTCTCTCTCTACCATTGTCTCTTTCCCACTGTTGTTCCTGAGATTAATTCAAAGTCTTAAAGAATAATGTCAAGCATCATAGGTTTTAAAAGAAATTTTTTAGTGAGTGTTTTTTCTACCTTCAATTTTATGAGAAATGATCTTTAAATGAAATTAATAATAGGACAATACAAAGGTTGTATCTCATTATCTGAGTCGCAATTATAATATCAAATGATGTAGAAAGAATTAAAAAATTGTTAAACAAAGTTAGGTATCAATTACAAATAAGTCTCACATTGTTTGCAGTGGAAGAAAAGTAGAGAACACACCCTTGAACAAGATATAAAATGCAGTAATTCATGCAGATTACAGGTCTTGTTTTACTTACAATAATAACATAGGAAAATATGTTTACTGAATGAAATCCTTGTATAATATGATCACAGTAGATGTAATACTAAATTGCAACCAATCACTCTTCAATAATTACAGAAAGAAATTCAGGGAAATGGAAATACAGGGGAAACACATAACTCAAATTGAATGAAACTTAGAATCTTTTTTGGCACTTGTATTAATACTCAAAAAGAGAGTTTCTCTATCACATTTGGCAAAAAGTAGCCTGGAATAGATATTAAATCTATGTATTTTTACAAAATCTGCCACAACTGAAAACCGTTGGACTTCTTACAATATTTAACTAAAAATAGCATACATCTGAATAAAACAACATCGTGTAAATATTGATGAGTTGCACTCTAGATTTCCTATGTCACTTCGTCTGCTGGTAGAAGCACTCATTTTCATTAGTCCTTTTGGCTGGGTACACATGTACTTAAGGCCACCTCAATCATTTGACATATTGCCTTGGTCGTTTGATTTCTTTGCCATCTGTCCCTTTGGGTGTGTTCAACGGGGAAATGAATTATAGACGCGGTCATGGGGAAAGGATAATCATATGAATAACACATATTTGGCTCGTCAATGGACGGATAACAATCATAGGGAAGATTAACTATCTATGGGAAGAATGATGAGGGGACAAGTGTGCGATGATGAGGTGGGATGAGCGGAGGTTAGAATGCGAGTGCATGAGGTAAGTGACTGTTGGAAGGTGAAAGGTAGAGAAGGTGGAAGGGATGGACATTGTGAATGTTTTCTCACTTTCTCCTAGCTACGCTTGTTTTTCCATGTTCAATGCATTGGGTGAAACTATCCATCAATGCCACCATGAACCTTGAAGGTTCAATCCTTTCATTTACTTCGAAGGAAAATAATTTCTTTTGTATTTGGGGTATATTGTCTTGGATCTTGCTCACTTCTTGGGATGTGGCCTGAAACTGTGAACTTGGATTAACCATCCATTTATTGATTTTAAGAAGATGAATCTGGTTCATTCCTTGAATGGCTGCCATAGTTTCTTCTTTGTTCTTTATGGAATTTTGTTGGGTCATTTCTATCTCAATTTTCCCTAGGGCTTATGAGATACAACAACCCTCAAACTCAATCAAATTTTTGTTTAGTGATGAAAATGCCTCTAGACAAGATTATTTCACTTCTATGGAAAGTTTCTTGCCTTCTTCCAGGTTTGTTTCCCATGCCTTTAGGGCCATATCACCTCTTAATTGTTCAGAATAAGAGAGAAGAGGAAAATCATGGATATTATCTTTCTGCATCAATATGAGAACTTCTTGAAACTTAGACTAGGTTGAGCAGGCCTATTTTTCCTTGACATAGATATCCTTTAGGGAAAGGTTGACTGCCTGATAACATTTATGGATGGAATCCACTTTCAAATAAAGTTCTTCCTAGGAAACTTTCATCTTCTCATTGACTTCCAACACTTGAGTTTTGAAGGTCGATATGCCTATCATGGTACCCTCAGTTAGGGCCAATCTAACTTGCAACTGCTGTATTAAATCTTCACGTTGAGTGACCAGATCTTGTCTAGTTTGTGAAATCTAGTGGAGCATATCAAGGTTATCCTGTAGCTATTTAATTTGTTGTCGATCACTAGCCCTGATTTTCTCAAAGTCTTGGTTCATGCTACTTCTGATAGTCTGCTCTATGGTATATATATGATTTTTCAAGTGTTCTACCAATGGGAACTTCTATCGCAGTTGTTCGTTCAAATTGTCCACTGCCCTTGATTGGCAGTGGAAGAAGCACGTAATGAACCTGCAACTTATTTTACAAAATTTGGATCATCATGGTCATTCCTGTCATACACCAGTCTTTGCATTTTAGTGATGACTCCATCCTTTTGGTGAGACTCTCTTTTCACGTTGGATTTACATTTCTTTCTAAAGAAGAAATATAAAGGAGGCATCTCTTTGGGTAATATGGGAGGCATCTCTTCAAAGTTGGTTTGTATAGGGGTCAATGATGCAATGGGGGAGGAAATTTCAGTGGAATGTTGTTGTCTTGTCGTATTAGGGGTGCCAACAAGAGTTGCTGGTGTTGAATGAGAGATGATTTGTCCCAGATTCATGAAGTCCTCGAACCGTGCTATTACCTATGGATCATTTAGCCCTGATAGTGACTTTCTTATCTCCTAAAATAATACCTCTGGGATTTTCGGGACTTTTTCGGATTTGTGTTTAGTAGAGGAGCTTGGTTCAGATCTTGTAGACTTAGCTTCATATGAAGGAGGCATGGCTATTGATTCTCCCTACAGTATATTTGGCAGATTGTTCCACCCGTGTTTTTGAAATCTCAGGAAACCAACTTATTGGTCTGGGGGTAGGGTCAGGAATCTTCTTTGGACTTCCTCATAATATCTAACTCCCCTGAATATTTCGTCATACGGGGAATTTTCATGCGTGTACCGCTTCATGTTGAATTGGGTCAAATGGTTTTCCACTATATTATGTGGATCATGTTTCTTGAACTTGATGTCAACCAATTTGACATCCTCTAGGGATATGACCTCAACTTTGGAGTGGCCAAAATACAATAATGTAAACATGCCAACTTGAATGGGGAAATTCGGCCATACCTTTTTCTGATCTGCTTTTAGCTCGTTGTAGATACCTACTGCCACTGTCTGGTACGCCACTCTCTGCACACCAGCCTATTAGGTAAAAATTGTGGGAGAGCATGAGGAGGAACCGAGAAACCAAAAACTCTGATGTAGTAGAAATTCTCCTCAATGAAACAATCTGCGAGCTTTCCTAGGTTTTCCATAATCCTCTTTGAAATCCGGGGAGGTAGGTGACCATAAATGGTTATGTGAATAGATACTATGACATTGTGATAGATTTCATAAAAGAAATCCTTGGCTTTCTCCTCCCATAACTTAGAGTGATAAAAAAGAATAGGTTCAGAGCTGGCCGGGGTCCAACTCCAGTTCATCATCGGCTACCTCATTCATGATGGCTACCCACTTGACCGAGAAATGTGTATGGATTTTCTTATTTAACAATCGACAAAGAATCATGGCTACATAGAGCATATGGGCATCTATAGACACTGTGGCGTACGTACCATGACCGTCGGTTTGAACTTTCTTTGGATGTCCCCACTAGGTCTTGATTATATCATGATTACTGGCATACTGGATGCATTATTTTTTCTTGAACTCTAGAAGGAATGAAACATTATAAGTGTACTTAGGATTAGGAGAGAGTTTGTACATTACTTGTAGGTGTTCTGGTCGGAAAGAGCCGATGAAAACCTACTAGTAGTTGATGATTCTCCTGGTCTAGATGTCAACATGTTCCAAGGCCCATCTTATCATATCATTGTAAGGAATGATTCTCAGTCGTGCATCTATATTGTGTAGCTATGACTATGCTATATGTCTAAGCTTTGTTGCATAAGAGTCATCGTCTTCTTCGGCTAAGTATTCTAGACAATTGATGATTTCATGTTCCAGGATCTCAAAAACTTGTGTCCAAGTTTTAATGATGTTTGTGACTCATGGAGTAGTGTTTGAAAGAACGTCTGCATTCAGGTTTCAATCCTCTCCTGCTGCATCACGTGTTTTTGTCATTTTTCACGGTGCCATAATCCTCAAGGAAACAGAGTGAGCTTTCCTGTTATAGGGGAAATCTGTGAGTTCTTCACTAGATATAAACTACTGATTGCAAATGGTGAAAATTATTTTGAAATTGAAGTTCTTTTATTCAAACAAAGGTTTTTCATATAGCCTCACTGATGAGGAATTTATTAACTTTAATGGAATTGACCACCTGGAGATCTACGATCTTCGTTTGAAATCATTATCTTTAATAGATCATAAATGCCATCAATACTTCGACGGTTCGTGTTTAGGAGCTTTGGATGTGACAGCGTGGAAGCTTCCCAAATCTCAAATACGTGGAGGAGTTAATCTTTGAATAATCACTTTTAAATCTTAATTAACCGTGTTTAAAACGTTGAATTAACTTCAAGTGTTTTGGAAGTTTGGACTTTCGGGGGTTTTGAAAATAGAACAAGAGTAATTTCTTGAAATCCGAAACTACGAAGTAAATAATTTACGAGTAATCTCCCTTAAGTCTTAATTAACTATGTTTAACTTCTGTTATTAAATGTTTTATTAACTCCTTTTTTTACTCTTTGAAATGTCCAATGCTTCAACATTTTGAAACTTTGATGATTTGTGAAGTCACTCTTTGTTAAACTCCTGAAGGGCCATCTCCCAGAGTGACGTGGAAGAGATGACATCATTCTAGATGACGTTTCAATAAGAGAGAGGTGCTAGGTGTCACCCAAGAGCATGTGAATTGTCCAACAGATACTTCAAAAATAAATTCCACGTGTCAGCTTATGAAATATTTAAAAGACACGTGTCCTATGAGTTCTTTAGGGTTTATTGCGAGCTGTTATTTTTGGGTTTCAGAGCTTCGGGGTCTTTACTGTTTAGACTCGTTGGAACGTCCGAAGCGCAGAGCTCCAAAGCGACCGTTAGAGACTTATTCTTTAAAATTTGGGAGGCTCCAGAACTTCATAGATCATTAGGATCGTTCGATCAAAATAAAGAAACTCATCAACGGTACATATCTTATGCGCTTGATTAAATAAAAAACAATGAATTTGATTTAAAATTAAAAGGCCATTTTCCAAGTTTTTTGCTTTCTTTGTGTAAAATTTTATTCCTAAGAGGTGAAAAAATAAAACTTAAAGTTCAAAATTGTGTGTGTTCCAACATAGGATCCATCTGGGGATTGTGGCTCCTTGTGAGGCATGAAAGAACAGTAGACTAAGTGCCTTTATTGGGTAAATGGAGTCATTAATGATTTTTTGGAAAACATTTTCTGGTTTTATTCAAGAATTAATCATTCATAGAAGAACAAACTTAACCAAATCTTGAGAACTTTCGAAACATACTCAATTATTACTCTTAAGTTAGGATATTTAAAGTTTCCTTTTCTTAAAATAGATTCTAGAATTGTTTAAGATAATCAAAATAGCTTTAATTGAAATATCAGACTCTGACTGACTTCGTTTGCATCAATTTTAAGCAGATGTAACAATTTATTTAGGGAGTCCCTATTTGGTTTAGGATGAAAATATCACTGGAAAGAGAACTATATGACAAAGGATGTTATATCGATATCTATGAAAACCTTATAGATATCATTGATATTGCTTCACTGCCATTGATCTTGTTCAGTACCCTGGTGAAGTTATCCACTTCTCTCATTGAATTTCCTTTCACCACTTCAATTAATGCTCTTGTACTTTGCTAAGACGAGTGAAATCATTATATGAATTTCCTTTCATCATCTCTTTTGGACGAGATGGGGGAAATCAAATTATGAATTTCCTTTCACAATATGTCTTATATTTTAACATTTTGAAGTGGGGGCAATCAATCTATATGTATCATATAAGGGAGGATATTTGTTTAAAATTTTTGAAAATAAGGTCTGTCAACGATTTTGAGGATACTCTGAAACTAACTTTCTTCCAATTTTCAATACACCTTCACCTATAGGGAAGGAATTATGGGAATATTAATCTTTTCAAGGATCAACCTTGAGAGAATTAGTCAGTTTAAAGTCTGATAGGAGAGCTAAAATTATCAGGATTAGCTTAGACATACTTTTTCAATTGAAATCAAAGGAGGATAAATATTTTCTCCTAACCTTGTTTTGAAAATATGTTTTTTGAGTTCTTGGAGTCAAGGTTAGCTTCTTTCTTTCTATGAATATTAAGCAAGGATAAAGGAAATCTGAAGTGGATAAGAGCTTGGGGATAAAGGAAATATGAAGGGTTCAAAAGACCTGACACAAAAATCCCAATCCCACATAATTTTATGTATTTAATTCAGACTTCCTTCTAGCTTGTTTATTTTTACTTTATTTTTAATTCAGAGATAGCTTTAGAATTTATCAATATGACCCTTTTAAGATGTAATTTTAGACCTTTCTGATTTTTAGGTCGGGTGATATTATTATTATGAGTGAAACTTCCTTCCCATTCACTTCAAATAATTCCTTAGAAAGTTTTATTTGAACTAGAAAGGTAGGAACTCATACCTTGTTTTCCTTTTGAACTTTCAACCAGGAAGATCATTAATTCATCACCTGTTTTGAGAGAAATCGATTGTTTGAAAGATGAGTGTCGAGTTCTTATTCAACCTCACCTCCTGTTCAACAAGATATATTATGCAAAAGGAATGAAATGCAAAATGTTAGAAAACCTCGTAGAATAGAGATGGCATGTAATACAAATGTTTTTATATTTTTGTTTCATAATTTATTGAAAATATTCATAACAAATGATCAAATGACTTAGATAATTACAAAAGAAAAGAAAAATCGAAAATTGAAATAGCAAATGTCAATCCAAACCGATATATACAATGGAAATCTAAAATATGACTATTGCATGAAATGTTTTAAGTAACACCCATTGATAGGAGAATCAAGGATCTTTCCATCAAGATTTTCTAGTGAGAAATAGTTTTTTTCCTCAACAACTGCAATAATGGTCTGAACTAGAGATGATTGAACTTGCCATGTTTCCCTACATCTTATTTTCTAGTTTTCCATTTTAAAACTAAATCGCCAGGAAGAAATTCCATGTCTTTAGATTTTTTATCGAAAAGGGCCTTCATATTGTCTTGGTACTTTTTAAGTTTATCTTCCACTTACACTCTGTTTTTATGAACTTCAATGATTTGATTCATCCTTCTCATAACGTCGTTTGTCTCTTCATTTTCATCCTGCCAGAGTTTCATCATAGGAAGAGCAAGATTGATAGGAAGGACAACGTTAGTACCCTAAACCAATTGGAAAGGAGACATACCTATTTATTTCTTGGTGCCAAATCGGTTCGCCCATAGGGCATACTTTGGGTGGATATGCCACGCCTTTTTATTTTCTGTCAAAACTGTTTTTATTATAGTCATCAAGCTCTTGTTAGATGATTCGGGCAACCCATTTCCCCGAGGATAATAAGGATTAGAATGACCTAAAACAATATTGTATTTCTAACATAAATTGATCATCCATAGAATTAAAATCTTAAGCGTTGTTAGTGACTATTTTTCGAGGAAAACTGGATCTTGATAGGATGTTTTCTTCCAAGAAGTTTGTTACTACCGAATTTGTAGCATTCCTTGTGAAATGGCTTCAACCCATTTCGTAAATTAATCGGTAGCGGCTAAAATCCATCTATGTTGAGCACTTGATTGTGGATGTATTTCTTTGATGAAGTCTAGGCCCCATTGTTGGAAAGGATCTTCATCCTTTATTGGGATTAACTATAAGGAAGGGATCTTTTTCTTACCAGCGAACTATTGGCACGATTTGCAGGATCGAACCCTTGCATTTACATCAATAAATAAATTTGGTCAATAATATCCATCCCTTAAGGTATTTTAAGTTGTCGCTCTCCAAGCATGATGCCCCCGCATACGCCTTCATGAAATTCGTCAATGCCACCTTCTGTTTCAACTTCTGTTAGGAAACATAACAAGAAACCTAGAGGATATTTCCAATACATCTTGCCATCCAAAGTGAAATACTTGATTGTGCGTAGTTTTAAAGTCCTTTCTTTTGAAGGAGTGTTTCTATTTGGGCATCGAAGAGTAAGGAGGTATGGAATGATATCACAGTACTAGGTAGAGGAAGAAAAGTTATCTTCAATCTGAATCATAGGTGCCTGATAATCAATTTTCTCTATATCCAGGAGAGAATCGTGTGATTCAAGATTATTTATTTCGAGGGCTCTGAAATTTGATTCAGCCAACAGCCTCGCCGGACCTTGACCATTGAATAGCTTGGTTGGTTTCACTTCTATATCAAACTCTTGGATTTTATCCAACCATCTCCCTCTTCTTCCATCACTATTTGGTTGAGCCAAGATATCCTTAATAATGTTCATTGGCACATAGGCGATTATTTTGGAGTGCAAGACATGTTCTGAAATATTTGAGAGCCTTCACCATTGCATAATATTTGTTTTCAAGTATATCATATCTAAATTTTTCATCCTTGAGGCTTTTGCTGAAGAAGGCTATTGGTTGTTCGAATCCTTCTTCGTTCTTTTGAAGGAGTACTGCTGCAACAGTGTGTTCAGAAGAAAAAGAGAAGATTAAGAATTCCTTTGTATAGTCTGGACTTGCTAGTACTGGTGCTTCCCCTATAGCTTTCTTGACACGCTCGAAATATGCTTTGGCTTCCACAGTCGATTTTACTTCGTTGTCCTTATTTAACATATATGTAATCATTTTGATTATTTCAACAAAGTTGGGAATAACTCTTCTTAAAAGTTGATCTTTCCTAAAAAAGTTTGAATTTATTTTATGTTTCTAGGGATATTAATCATGTCAATAGCTTCAACTCGCTTAGGGTCAACCTTGATTCCTTCTTTTGACACTATATTTCCTAAAATCTTACCTTATTCCATAACGAAATGTGTTTTTTTTGGATTAAGAGACAAACCAAATTTTCTACATTTTTCGAAGGTTTGTCTGAGGTGTAGCAACTGTTCTGCATCAAAATTGGAAAAAGTTGTCAGATCATCTAGATAAATAACAACAAATTTGTCTCTCTCACCGACGAATGCGATATCCATTGCTCTCTGGAAAGTGGCTCCTGTATTCATCAAACCAAAGGGAATTTTATCGTACATAAAGGTTCCCCATGGAGTGGTGAACGCGGTCTTTTCTCTGTCATCTTCATGTACAACGATTTGATTATATCCTGAAAAACCCTCAATCATGGAAATCCTGATAGCCCTACTACCTTCTCTAGAACATGGTCCATCTTTGGGAGTGGGTAGTTATCTTTAAGAGATGACCGATTTAAATTTCTAAAATCAACGCAGAGTCTTAGTTCACCATTCTTCTTTCTAATGGGGACTAAATTGGCCACCCATTCAGAGTATTTGAGTGGAATAATGATTTTTGCATCGAGGAGTTTCTTAACTTCCCTCTCTATCACTGGCAGGAGAATAGGGTTTATCTGTCTAAGCTTCTTCCTGAAAGGTTTAATACCATGTTTTAAAGGAATCTCGTGTTTAATAACAGAGGTATCGTAAGTTTTTAGATCGTCATAAGACCATGAAAAAAAATCTTTATACTTCCTAAGTAACTTAACGTACATACTCTTTATTTGGGTTGGAAAGTATTTTGATATTTTGACCATCTTGGGATCTTCGTTAGTTCCTACGTTGCAATCTTCAACTTCTTCGGGTTGAGGTCGTAAGGTAGACTTTAAAGGTATTTCATCTGGTAAAACAACCTTTCTAAGGGGATTGGGCCTCTGCGAATTTGATTGTTCTTAAGAAAGAGCATGTGGTGATTTGAAATCTTATCTTGGAATTTATCTGTGTTCTCCCCTTCCTGCATAATCCAAGCAGGGTCATTTTGATTTTCCTGATCTATGTGAGTTTCAAAAAAATCATCAACCATTTCCAGGAACTGTTTGATTTTTTCATCATCTTCAAACACTTTCAAGTGTTGAACATTGTTTGGGATCAAAGGTCTATGTCTCATCTCGATGTGATATTTCAGTTTCAAAACAATGGGTGGTATGAAGGTCGCAACAACCTTGGCCAAGGAATTGACTTGTTGATTCTCTATTCTGGGAATAGAGTGAATATTAAAGGATGAGAAAAAATTCTCTATAAGATCCCATGAACAATTTCTATATGATCTCAATCTTGGATGCTTAGCTTGATATTGCTGTTTTACCCATTTTACAATGAGCTCTGCATCACCATAAACTATCAGATGTTTGATTTTTAAGTTCTTCGCAGCTTCTAATCCTAAAAACAGAGCTTCATATTCGAAGACATTATTCGTATAATTGACCTCCCATTGTAATCTATAATATAAAGGAATAACATACTCATCACATGGTGCCACAAATAAAACCCCAACTCCTGCTCCTTCACAGGATGAGGCACCATCGAAGAACATTTTCCACATTCCTTCTCTAACATTTACCATTTTCTTTGTAATTTCTATTTTTTGATTTTCTTCTTCTATACATTCTTCAAAATCATCATATATAGATAATATACAATTTCCTAAGTCCTGATCAACAACATAGACTGGGTAATTATTGGGGTTTTGAGGGTCACTTATAGTATACACCAGTCTAGTTTTTCTGTATAGTCGCGTCAATTTCCCACCAAAAATTGGGATTATAGCGTACGTCATGTCCAGGTGAACCGATCCTCCTAACTTGGTGCCCAAAGATCTGGATAGAAGCATGCCATAATTGGCAGGAACATCAACAACAACCACATCCATAAGCATACTTTCCACTGGAATCTGAGCAAGATTTATCACCTAATCTTTAATCATACCTAGACACTTAACCTTTCGAGAATCAAATGAGTACAAGTCTTGATAAGGTCTGGTAATTTTGAAGCCTAATTTTTCCATGATAATTTTAGGCATTAAATTATGAGAGGCCCCTGAGTCTAGCATGCAATTTTGGAGTAAATGGTCATGCACAGTTAGTGTAATATAGAACGGAGCAACATAATCTTATTGTTTTCAATGTGTGGACTGAACATGATTGTAGGTTTTTCGTCATGCAAATTGATAACGTCGTCTTGACATTCAACATCAGAAAATATTGTTTCTTTAGTGATTTTATTTTTATAAATTTGTTTTTTTGCAAGTTCAACCAGAGGCATTGGGATTTTAATTTTATTAAGTTCATTTTCTAAATTGAAGCCCACAATTGTTTTTTCAATTTCTTTGGTTTGAACTTCTTCTTCTATATTTTATGACTTCTTACTTTGCACTGTTCTTGTTTCAACTTTCTTTGTTAAGGAAACTTGTGTCTCAGTTGATGGTTTAGTGACTATTGCCTCATTCGCTTTACTTTGTGATAAAATATTTTTTGGTGGAATATTTGTAGAAATTTTCTCTCTAGGCCTTAAATCATATTTATGTTGAAGTTCGACCATTATTGAGTTGGCTAGACCTTGATATGTAGAGTCCCCCAGATTGTTGATGTTTTCATCATTTTTAAACAGGGATTCCAAGTCTAAGGATTTCTCATAATCCTGCTTTGTTAAGTGTGGCTCAAGATCATCATCGCTAAGGTGTTTTAGCTCTTCTTCTATCTCCTCATAATCTTGCATTTCATCTCTCTGCATGAAATTCTCAGTTTTAAACAAAGCTTGGATCTTTTGATCTTCATTTTTTACTTGTCTTTGTTGTATCTGAGGGTTAGGGTTTCTCCTGAATTGATTCCTAATGTATGGATCATGTTTGGCTTGATCTAATTCCATCCTGGAAATTTTGTTTGATAAATCTTTGATAACCTTGGCCATCTCATCCATTTTTTCTTCTGCGGACTTTCCAGGTCCATAGGGTCCTTCCTGTTCTTTGAAACACCTGGGTTCTTTGGCTCCCAACTAAACATTAGTTTTTAACTTCCCAAATGTCATCATATTGGACTCAATTTCTATAACATCATCCTGCATTCTTGATAAAGTAGTAGATATCCTTTCTCTTAAAAGTAGAGAAAAGTTAGAATCAAAAGCCCCCACAAAAGTGACCTTAGTAGTTGCTTGAGAAGGTTTGACTTCGGTTGGGATTTTGTGATAAATCTTATTGAACCTCTGAATAAATTCAAGGACTGATTCAGAAGTATTCTTTCTCAAAGCCCCGAATTCAGCTAAGTAATAAAGATGATCCCTTTTCTCGCCTCACTGTCTTTGGAAGGCATTTTCTAGATCGTCATATGATCGTATGGAACCTACTGGGATTCCTCTGAACCAAATCCTCACCTATCCTTCAAAATTATGTACTAACAATCTTGACTAAATGTCCTTGTGTTCAATTCCAAGGATATCAACAAAATGATCGAAAAAGGCTATATGTTCTATTGCTGTTAGATCCCCTTCTCCCATGAAATTGGGGAGGTTCTTCATGTAATTTTTGGGAAAATCATGTAGGACAATAAGAAGGACTAAGGGAGAATATCTAGCAGCTACCTTGGAAAAGATCCTAGGGGGTTAAACCTATCCACCAACCCTTGAACCTCCGACACCACCAACACCAACATCTTTAGCACCGACCATTGAAAGTCTAGGGGACAGATTTCGGGGACTAAAAAGGAGATTTTTGAAAACTTCAAAAGATTGAACTACTAACCTTTTGACTAATTCAGGGTGTTGTGAGTGAAGGTCAGAAAAGAGATCTCTAGGAGACAATAGATCTAGGTGAGGGGGAAAAGGGAAACTTGAATTGGGTTCCTCAGGTTTACTGAATGTATATATAAGAGAGGAGATAGGCAATGAATCCCGATATAGAAAGGATTCTTCAGAATTTCAGGAAACAAGAACTCTTACTTCGGGAAAGGAAAGAACCAACAAAGTGTTAATGATAGTGGGGATCGAAAGGGATCCTTTGTTTTCACTGGTAAAAGTATCTGTCAGGTCAATCTCAAATTTTATTTCGGGAATAATTACCTCTGGAGTTTCGAGTTTAACTTCAGGTTTACTTGTTGATGACTCTGTAAAATGAACTTGTTTAAAACTTTCTTAAGGGGTTAGTTCTTTAGCGGGAACCTTAAAATTAACTTGCGTAACTCTAGGTTGATAGACCTTATCTGCCGATGCAATAGTCTATCTGAGATATCCCTTTGGCTTCAACAATTTCTTGAGGTCTGAAATTGGTGTAGTTTTCTTTTCGCCTGGATTTTTCCTAGTATTCTTTCAACTGAATGCTAGTTTTGTCTATGGTGGAGTCGCCAGGTGAAAAATAAAGTAAGCCTTACTTATGTATTCAATCTTTGTTCACCATTAAAGACCAAAATTTACCTTGTCATTTTCCCAGGGAAAATGATTTCTTTTCTTCGTCCCTGACAGTGGCGCCAAAAAGATGTTGTTCCTGAGATTGATTCTAAGGCTTAAAGAATAATATCAAGCGTCAGAGGTTCTAAAAGAAATGTTTTAATTAGTGCTTTTTCTACCTTCATTTTTATGAGAAATGATCTTTAAATGAAATTAATAATAGGACATTTCAAAGGACGTATCTCATTATCTGAGTCGCAATTATAATATCAAATGATGTAGAAAGAATTATAAAAATGTTAAAAAAAGTTAGGTATCAATTACAAATAAGTCTCACCTTGTCTGCAATGGAAGAAACATAGAGAGCACACCCTTGAACATGATATAAAATGTTGTAATTCACGCATATTACAGGTCTTGTTTTACTCACAATAATAACAGAGGAAAATTTGTTTACTGAATGAACTCTTGGTATAATATGATCACAATAGATGTAATACTAAATTCCAACCAATCACTCTTCAAGAATTACATAAAGGAATTTGGGGAAATGGAAATACAGAGGAAACACATAACTCAAATTGAACGAAACTTAGAATCTATGTCTGCACTTGTATTAATACTCAAAAAGAGAGTTTCTCTATTACATTCAGCAAGAACCAACCTGTAATAGATCTTAAATCTATGTATTTATACAAAATATGTCACAACTGAAAACCGTTGGACTTCTTACAATATTTAACTAAAACTAACATACATATGAATAAAACAACAACATGTAAATATTGATGAGTTTCGCTAGTGCTTTCCTCTGTCTCTTCATCTACTAATAGAAGCGCTCATTTTCCTTAGTCCTCTGGGATGGGTACACATATCATTAAGGCCACCTCAATCATTTGACATACTGTCTTGGCCATTTGATTTCATTGCCATCTGTCCCTTTGGGTGTGTTCAACGGAGCAATGAATTACAGAGGAGCTCATGGGGGAAGGATAATCAAATGAATACCACTGTGTTGGCTCATCAAGGGACAGATAATGATCATATATAAGAGTAATTGTCTATGGGAAGAATGATGAGGGGATAAGTGTTCGATGATGAGGTGGGATGAGTAGAGGTTAGAATGTGAGTGGACGAGGTAAGTGATTGTTGGAAGGTGAAAGGTAGAGAAGGTGGAAGGGATGGACACTGTGCATGTTTTCTCACTTTTTCCTAGCTATGCTTACTTTTCCATGTTCAATTCATTTGGTGCATCTATCCATCAATGCCACCATGAACCTTGAAGGCTCAATCCTTTCATTTACTTCGAAGGAAAATAATTTCTTTTGTATTTGGGGTATCTCTTCTTGGATCTTGATCACTACTTGGGATGTGGCTTGAAACTGTGAACTTGGATTAACCAACCATTTATTGATTTTAATAAGATCAATATGTCTCATTCCTTGAATGTCTACCAGAGTTTCTTCTTTGTTCTTTCTGGAATTTTGCTGGTTCATTTCTATCTCAATTTTCCCCAGGGCTTTTGAGATATTACTCCCCTCAAACTCAATCAGATTTTAGTTTAATGATGAAAATTCCTCTAGACAAGCTTCTTTCACTTCTCTGACAAGTTTCTTTCCTTCTTCCATGTTTGTTTCTCGAAACTTTAGGGCCATCTCACCTCTTAATTGTTCAGAATAAGAGAGAAGAGGAAAATCAAGGATATTAGCTTTCTGCATCAATATGAGAACTCATTGAAACTTAGATTGGGATGAGCGAGCCTCCTTTTCCTTGACATATATATCCTTTAGGGAGAGGTATACTGCTTGATATCATTTTTGGATGGCATCCACTTTCAGATAAAGTTCTTCCTGGTAAACTTCCAACTTCTCATTGATTTCCAATGCTTGAGTTTTGAAGGACGAGATGTCGATTGTGGTACCCTCAGTTAGGGCCAATCTGGTCTGCAAATGCTCTATTGACTCTTCATGCTGAGTGACTAGATCTTGGCTAGTTTGTAAAATTTTGTGGAGAAGATCAAGGTTATCATGTAGCTGTTTAATTTGTTGCCGATCAATAGCCCTAATTTGATGAAAGTCCTAGTTCATGCTACTTCTGATAGTCTGCTATGTGGTATATATCTTATTTTTCAAGTGTTCTACCAATAGGCACTTATGTCACAGTTGTTTAGTCAAATTTTCCACCGACCATTGATTGGCAGTGGAAAAATCACCTAACTAACCTGCAACGTATTTTGCAGACTCTGGACCATCATGGTCATTTTCGTCATACACCAGTATTTTCCTTTTAGTGACGACTCCATCCTTTTGGTGAGACTCTCTTTTCATGATGGATTTTCGTTTCTTGCTAAAGAAGAAATATGAAGGAGGCATCTCTTCAGGCAATATGGGAGTGAGATCACCCACAAAAGTGAGTTTAGAATTAGGATTTCCAAAGATCATTTTTAGAGGGGTCAATGATGCAATGGAGGAGGCAATTTCGGTGGAATGTTGTTGTCCTATCATATTAGGGGTGCCAACAGGAGTTGTTGGTGTTGAATGAGAGACAATTTTTCTTGGATTCATGAAGGCCTCAAACCATGCTATTAACTGTGGATGATTTAGCCTTGATAGTGATGCCCTTATCTCCTAAAATAATACCTCTGGGCTTTTCAAGACTTTTTCGGATTTGTGTTTAGTAGAGGATCTTGGTTCAGATCTTGTAGACTTAGATATTTTTGAAGGAGGTGTGGCTATTGATTCTCCTCGCAGTATCTTTGTCAAACTATTCCGCCTGTGTTTCTAAAAGATGAGGAAACCAACTTGTTGGTCTAGGGGTAGGGGTAGGAATCTGCTTTGGACTTCCTCATAAGATCTAACACCCCTGAATATTTCTTCATACAGGGAATTCTCATGTGTGTACCACTTCATGTTGAATTGGGTCAGATGGTTTTCCACTGTATTATGTGGATCATGTTTATTGAAATCGATGTCAACCAATTTGACATCCTCTAGGGTTGCAGCCTCAACTTCAGAGTGGCCAAAATCCAATAATGTAAACATGCCAACTTGAATGGGGAAAGTCCACCATACATTTTTTTGAGCTACTTTTAGCTCCTTGTTGATACCTCCTGCCACTGTCTAGTATGCCACTTCTCTTCACACCAGCCTGTCAGGTAAAAATTGTGGGAGATCATGAGGAGGAACCAAGAAACCAAAAAATATGATGTACGAGAAATTCTCCTCAATGAACCAATCTGCGAGCTTTCCTAGGTTTCCCATAATCCTCTCTGAAATCCGGGGAGGCGAGTGACCATAAATTGTTGTGTGAACATGTACTATGACATTGTGACATATTTCATAAAATAAATCCTTGTATTTCTGCTCCCATAACTTGGAGTGATAAAAATGAATAGGTTCAGAGCTGGACGTGGTCCAACTCCAGTTCATCAGGGGAAAAGGAGTCAGGAAACATAAGACATCCGTAACATATGCTGACATGTAAAAAGGGGTAGGCTTCCCTTTGGATTTTTTTGTTTTATAATCATCTATTTCCTTGGCTAAATTATCCGACAACATTTTGGCCCAATTGAAAGTGTGATCCTTAGCTACCTCGTTCATGATGGCTACCCACTCGACCGAGAAATGTGTAGGGATTTTCTTCCCAAACAGGAGACAAAGCATCATGGCTACATAGAGCATATGAGCGTCTAAAGATGCTATGGCATACGTACCATGAACGTCGGTTCAAAATTTCTCCAGATGTCCCCACCAGGTCTTGATTATATCATGACCACTCATAGCGTACTAGACACATTATTTTTTCTCAAACTCTAGAAGAATGGAACATTATAAGTGTATTTATGAGTAGGAGAGAATTTGTACATTACTTGTATGTGTTTGATGATGCTCCTGGTTTGGACATCAACATGTTCCAAGGCCCAACTTATAATATCATTGTAAGGCATGATTCTCGGCCGTGCAACTATCTTGTGTAGCTCTAACTATGCTATATGTCTAAGCTTAGCTACATAATATTCATCGTCTTCTTCAGCGGAGTCTTCTAGAAAGCTGATGATTTCACATTCCATGATCTCAAAAATGTGTGTCCAAGTTTTAATGGTGTCCGCGACTCATGGAGTAGTGTTCGAAAGAATGTCTACATTCGGTTTTGACTTCTCTCCTGCTGCATCAAGATTTTTTTTTTCCGTTTTTTGCGCCACCATAATCCTCAAGGAAACAGAGTGATCTTGTGTGTTACAAGGGAAATATGTGAGTTCTTCACTAGATATAAACTTCTGATTACGAATGGTGAAAATGATTTTGAAATTGAAGTTCTTTTATTCAAAAAAAGGTTTTTCATATAGCCTCACTTACGAGGAATTTATTTACTTTAATGGAATTGACCACCTGGTGATCCATGATCTTCGTTTGAAATAATTATCTTTAATCAATTGTAAATTCCATGAATACTTCGATGGTTCTTGTTTGGGAGCTTTGGATGTGACAAGGTGGAAACTTCTTGAATCTCGAATCCATGGAGGATTTAATCTTTGAATAATCGCTTTTAAATATTAATTAACCGTGTTTAAAACATTGAATTAACTTCAAGTGTTTTTGAAGTTCGGACTTTGGGGGGTTTTGAAAATAACACAATAGAAATTTCCCCAAAATTGAAAGTGCGAAGTAAATAATTTACGAGTAATCTCCCTTAAGTATTAACCGTGTTTAACTTCCGTTATTAAATGTTTTATTAACTCCTTTTTTTACTCTTTGAAATGTCCAATGCTTTGACATTTTGAAACTTTGGTGATTTGCAAACTCACTCTTTGTTAAACTCCCGAAGGGCCATCTCCTAGAGTGACATGGCAGAGATGACTTCATTTTGGATGACATGTCAAGAAGAGAGAGGTGCCACGTGTCACCCGAGAGCGTGTGAATTTTCCAACAGATACTTCAAAAATAAATGCCATGTGTCATCTTATGAAAGATTTAAAATACACGTGTCCTATGAGTTCTTTAGGGTTTATCGCGAGCTATTATTTTTGAGTTTCGGAGCTTTGGGGTCTTTATTGTTTAGGCTCATTGGAATGTCCAAAGCACAAAGCTCTGAAGCGACCATTAGAGACTTATTCTTTAAAATTCAGGTGGCTCTAGAACTTCATAGATCATTAGGATCATTTGATCAAAATAAGGAAGGAAACTCATCAATGACAAATATCTTACGTGCTTTATTAAATAACAAGCAATGAATTTGATTTAAAATTAAAAGGCCATTTTCCAAGTTTTTTGCTTTCTTTGTGTAAAATTTTATTCCTAAGAGGTGAAAAAATAAAACTTAAAGTTCAAAATTGTGTGTGTTCCAACACTCACCACTCTCTCTCTCTCTCTCTCTCATCCACTCTCACTCACTCTCTCCCCTTTTATCCCTCTTTGTCTCTCTCCTCCCTCTACCAGTCTTTCCCCCTCTCTCTGCACCCATATATTTCTCTCCCTTCTTCCCCCCTCTAGCCACCTCGTCCNCCCTCTCCCTCTCTACTGCACTCTTCTTCCTCTCTCTCTCTCCATCCATCTCTCTCTCCCTCTTCAGATCCCTCGTTCTCTCTCCCTCTCACTCTCTACCTCTATCATTCTCTCTATGCCTCTCTTCTCTCTCTTCACCTCTCCTTCTTTATATATCTTCCCCTCAATCACTTTGTCCCTACCTCCATCCCTCTATCTCTCTCCCTCTCCTCCCCCTATCTTTCCTTATCTCTCCACCTTCCTCCTTCTCCCTCCCTCTCTTTCTCTCTCTCTCCCTCCCTCACTCCCACCCCATCTCTCTCTCTCTCTCTCACACACACACACACACACACACATCGCCCTTTGTCCATCTATCCTTCCTTCCCTCCCTCTCTCTCTTCCCCTCTTCCCATCTCTCACTCTCTTCCTATTTCCCTCTCTCTCCCTATTTCCCTCTCCTCCACTCTACCCCTATCTCTTTCTTTACCTTTATCTATCTCCCTCTCTCTCCTTGTCTCCATATCTAACTCTTTCCCTCTCTCTCTCTCTTCCCCCGACTCCTCCATATCTCTCTCTCCTCGCCCC
>ML791734.1:4402-16854 GCA_009831015.1 Picea engelmannii | reverse complement strand
TGACCAGCTATCACGTGACCAGCACCATACCTCTCGAAAATGTGCGCTAGCCCTCCTAGCTATAGCAGTGTCCATATGACCTATTTTCGTGTGCCCTCGGTCATATCATTCCATCGGAGTTTCGCCACTCACGATGTCATTGTGCACATGCCTCTGGGAGTCCCGATCCCCGATTTCCTGATGACGGAGATCAACGGTCCAGATCTGGTTCTTATCCAACGACTGTGATTACTTTGTGAAATCGGATTTCACGATTTCGGAGTTCTTGATGCATTGTGTTCTTGACATATCATATCCCGATCCCCGAAACTCCGATGCCACCTGTCCTCTGCTGATGTCACTCATGGTTCGACACGTGTTAAACACTGCCACGTGTCACTCTGATTCATTACTTACATGTGCTTAAGGTGTTGAATCTTTCTGACACCTGTCACTATCTGGTTGTGCCACGTGTCGCTTAGCTGACGTGGTCTGTTGACGTGGGTCGAGTCGAAGGGCTAGAGCATAGGTTGATCTGATGTTCTGACTCAATCGGGATTTCGCATATCGCGAAATCGGGGATTTCGTTGTAGAGTGAACTTTGCATTATGAAATCCCGATCCCCGAATTGCCGATAAGGCCTCCTGGCTGCCACGTGTCCATACAAATGAACGGTCCAGATCCCTGCTTGATTTAACGGCTACGATCAAATCGCGAAATCGCATATCACGATTTCGGGGTTTTCGTTGTCATTGTTCTTTGCACTTTGAAATCGCGATCCCCGATTCTCCGATGAATTTATCTCTCTCACAGCTTCTACAGATCTGACGGTCCTGGTTCTTTCAGGAAATTTGGATGGGATCCAACGGTCACTGACTCTTCTTCCTTTTTCCTCTGTAAGCTCTTGCTGCGTGCGTTTTCTTCAAGGCTGTTCCTCCTGAGCTTTTACTTCCAAATCCCCACGGGGTTTTATCCTTCTTATCCTACTGTCTCTACTGTTTCCATTAATGACAACAATCATCACTGCATTCTATCCACTGAATTTGCCAACACTTCTTCCATAATTTCCTCCAGAAATGTCCCACAAACTTTGTATCTCTGTCCAAAACTATACTTCTGGGTAAGCCGTGAAGTCGAACGACCTCTTTGAAAAATAGATTTGCGATGTGAGTCGCATCACTGGTTTTCTAGCATGGGATAAAATGTGCCATCTTGGAAAACCTATCCACTACCACAAAGACTTAATCAAATCCTCTTTGCGTCCTTGGCAATCCCAATACGAAATCCATGCTGATTTCATCCCATGGCCTCTCTGGTATGGGTAATGGTTGATAGAATCCTGCATTCTGTTTCCTCCCCTTCGAATGCTGGCAAATTCTTCATCTATCTACAAACCTCTTGACCTCTGACCGCATCCCTGGCCAAAAGTATGACTCGCTCATCTTTGCAAATGTTTTATCATGACCGAAGTGTCCGACCAATCCTCCCCTGTGTTTATCCTTTAGCAGATTCTCCCTCATGGAGCAATTCGGAATACATAACTGATTTCCCTTGAACAACAATCCTTCCTGGATCATGTATTCGGCCCATTGGCTGCTATCTCTGAGAAATGGATTCTCAGCTACGTCATACGCTTCTTTAAAATCCTGATCATCTGCATACATGTCCCTGAGATCATCAAAGCGTAACATCCTGACTTTGAACTCCTGCAACAAAAAACACTTCCTGCTCAAAGCATCAACCACTTTGTTAGCAGTACCTGAAATATGCTTAATTACAAAGGTGAAATTCTGCATGTATTCAACCCATTTAACATGTCTCTGATTTAACTTTTCCTGTTGAGTGACAAACTGCAATGCATGGTTATCACTATATAAAACAAATTCCTTCGGGATCAAATAGTGCCTCCATTTCTTCAATGCCTAGATGATGGCATAAAATTCCTTATCATATGTGGAATATTTCACCTTCACTTCATTCAACTTCTCACTGAAATATGCAATTGGTCTGTCATCTTGACTTAAGACTACTCCTATTGCAAACCCGCTTGCATCACATTTTACCTAAAATGTCTTTTGAAAATTTGGTAACACCATAATTGGTTGTTCCATAATCTTTCGTTTCAACAAATTGAAACTCTTCTCAGCCTCTTCAGTCTAGTGAAAAGATTTATGTCTTTTCTTTATTGTATCCATCATCGCTGCACTAATTCCACTGAAATTCCTGATGAATTTCCGATAGAAACTAGCCAGTCCATGAAAACTTCTCACTTCGAAAATATTTCTCGGTGATGGCTAATATTTAATTACCTCCACCTTATCTGGATCCATCCTCAGTTCATTTTCTGAAATAACAAATCCCAAGTAAATGAGATCTGTCTTCATGAACTTCTTCATGTTTATCAGTGACTTCTCTTGCTGTAGATTCTTCATTACTGTAGCTAAATGCTTCAGATGTTCTGCCTTTGTCTTGCTGAAAATTAATATGTCATCCAGATAAACAATGACAAACTTCCCGATAAATTCTCTTAGGACTTCATTCATTAACCTCATAAAGGTACTCAACGCATTTGTTAAGCCAAATGACATAACAAGCCATTCATACAAACCTTCATTTGTCTTGAATGCTGTTTTCCATTCATCACCTTCTCTCATATGAATCTGGTGATATCCACTCTTCAAATCAATCTTTGAAAAAAAAATTGCCCCACTTAAGCAATCCATCATATCATCTATTCTTGGCAATGGGAATCTGTACCTGATAGTTATCTTGTTAATCGCCCTTGAATCAGTGCACATCCTCCAGCCTCCATCTTTCTTCGAACTGAGTACCGTCAGAACAACACACATACTCAAGCTTTCCCTAACCAAACCTTTGTCCAACAACTCCTGGACCTGTCTTTTAACCTCTTCATTCTCCTGTAGCGTCAATTTGTACGCAACTTTTTTTGGCAAACTGGCTCCTGGTATGAGATCAATGTGATGACTCACACTTCTCATCGGTGGAAATGAACGAGGTAATTCGTCCACTACTATATCAGTCCCTGAACTTCTTCTGGCAAATCGTCCACTCTTGTGCTGGTCAAAACAAGCTTCGGTTTTCTGACCACAAAGAATTGCGGATCCTCCTTCTTCTTAACCTCCGTAAGAAGTTCCTTCCCACTCATGAGAAGTAATGTATTGCTTACTTCTGGCTTCACCTCTTTATCCTCAATTGGATGCAAAATATGAGTTCTCCCATTCTTCTCTAGGGTGTATGTGTTCATCCTCCCATCATGAATCATATTTCTATCATATTGCCATGGTCTACCTAGTAATAAATGACAGACATCCATAGGAATAACATCACAGAGGATTTTATCATTATATCCTCCTATCTTAAATTCAACTAAACATTGTTTAGTGACATTTACCTGATGTCCTTTTTGTAGCCACAAAAATTTATATGGACTTGGATGATCAGTCGTCTCCAGCTCCAGCCTTTCTACCATCTTGGTTGAAATGAGATTATCCGTGCTACAACTGTCCACTATGACCTTGCATGCCCAACACTTGGTCTTGCAAGTTGTTCTGAAAAGTCTGGTCCTTTGGACTGAACTTTTCACTTCTTTCTCTGGTGTCAAAAGGACTTTTTGCATCACCAACAATCTTTCGCCTTCAGCGTATTCCACCTCAACATCTTGCCTCTATGCCTCGGCGATGTGAGTCTCTCCAACCTCTTTCTTTTTCTCTGGAAACTCATAAGACTTGTGCCCATTCTTTCCACATGTGAAGCATGTAATTACTCCACCTCTTCCTCTTCCTCTACCTCTGGTACGAGGAAACCTATTATTATCAGCATATCCTCCTCTCTGCTCAGTATGCTGTTCTCTTTTCTCAGCATATCGCCCTCGCTGTGAACTTCCACCTCTCTTAGTATGAGTCTGAGGTTTCTTCCAGTCGTCCCTAGGCTTCTAGGTTCTTTCCTGGGCAACTGATTTGCCTTTGGGCTGACTTCTGCCTCGGCCCCTCTGACTTTTCTTTCGGCTCAACTTCTCCTCCGCTTTCAAAGCCATTTGATAAGAATCCTCTACTGTTTGGATGGTTGCCATGCTTATTTCATCCTGAATCTCATATCTCAGGCCATTCATATATTTGGCAACTTTCTCATCATTGCTTTCACGATGACCTGCCCTGATATTCAACCTGTAAAACTCTTTAGTATATTCCTTTATTGTCATCAGCTTCTGTCTCAGGTTCTGCATCCTCCTGAACAGAGAAATTTGATAGTCCCTGGGAATGAATTTTTCCTTCATTTTTGCAATCATCCTGTCCCAGCTCTTAATTTTTTTCTTACCTTGGCAACTCTTGTCAGCTTGTAGTTCATCCCACCACAAGGTTGCATGTCCTTTTAATCTCGTGATGGCATGCCTGAATTTCTTGTCCTCTTCAATATCTTCATAGTCAAAATAGGTGTCTAGAGCTCTAATCCAGTCTAGAAGCTCTTCCACATCCATATTTCCCTCATAAACTGGAATGTCCATTTTTACCTTTGTACTCATTCTTGCAACAACTTTAAGTAAGCGTTCACTTGCTGCATCTTCCGTTGGGATTTCTTCTTCTCCATTTCCAGCATCATCTTCATTTTCAGATTCACTGATATCTCCTGCATCATCTTTGCACCTTTGTGATGTCTCCATGTCCTCCATTCTAGCACGAAGATTACACACTTCTCTCTCCATGTCTGGATTCTGCACTTGCCTACCCCTACCTTTGGGCATCTCCCTTTCCTCCTCTAGATCTGGTGATTATCTATCTCTTCTCCTCGGTGGCATGGTGAAATTCTCCTCCTCCCTGCTACAGAAAGAAAAGAAGCTTTTCTAAGCTCTGATACCACTTGACGCAGGCGCACCCGCTAGGCACGTCCGCTCACAGGATCTTTCTTCCTTCCTTGGCCTGAAAAACTGAGAGGTTCTTTTATTTCCCTATTGGGAAATTCTCACCCACATCAATCTCTCTCATGGGCTCTCCCCTTCTTTTATCGGGAAATCAATGCTGGCCTTTTACTCTATTATTGGGGTTCCTTCCCATCAAGATTTTGGCACTTTCAATGTCCAAACAACTTACTTTACCGATCCTCGATATGCTCCTTCACTGCCTTATCCCTTCCTGACTTAGCCTTTAGTCCATGTGGCTGCTTTCTATAAGATTGTAGCCTTATATCCCTTTCCGTCGGGGTTTCTGACTTCAAAATTCCTGATGCGCTCAAATTCCCACTAGCCCCCCAGGCTAAGCTCTTGGTCCACGTGACCTCCCCTTATATGACTGCAGTCATATCCTTTATCGGGGTTCGGGGTTTCAAGTGTCGAAATGCACCAAACCTCTTGTCAATAGAATCCCCGATTTCCCGATTCGCAGATTCCCGATATGACGTCACTAGGACGCCCTTCCATCGTAACCAAAATCAATGACGGTGAGTAATCGCTGAGATCAACAGCTCTAGATCTCTCTCGGGGTTTCGTGACTTCAAGTGTCGAAATACTTTGGCCTTCGATTTCCCCGATCACTTCGATATCGGCCACGCGTCCTCTAGGATGGACTGTTCTCATGCTCCTCGCTATTTCACGATTCACGATTTCAAAATGCGTAAACACCTCATCACCAGGATCTCCGATATCTCGATGACCCAAGCACCGATAGACGACTTCCTTGTCGGGACTTTTCCCGATGGCTCTGATTTCTGCCACGCATCCCCTCAAGATGGACGCTTCAGGTTAACTCTCAGGATTTCACGATTTCTGATGTCTTGGACGCCTCATCCCTAGGGCCTGTGAAATGATGAACTCCGACTCCCTTCAGATTTCTGACACGCGTCCCCCCCAAGATGGATGGTTTAGGGTTCTCCTCACGGTTTCGAGACTTCTGATATCCCGATTTTCACGACCTCAGGAATCCCGATTTCTCGAGTGCCGATATGCCGACTTTCTTAGGATTTCTGACACCTGTCCCAAGTGGATGGACGGTTCAGATTTTCCCTCGGGGTTTCACCAATCTGCAAGCCAAAACACTTACTTGTGCGAGTCTTGATGACCGAAACACTGATGGTCTTCTGATCTTCACCACGTGTCCTCTTAAGATGGATGACTCTGGTTTAACCTCAGGATTTCGAGACTTTTGATGCCCGATGTCACAATTCCTTTGTCAACTTAGAACCGTGATCGCCGAAATGCCGACGAGATATCGATGATTGCCACCTGTCTCCTCAAGATGGATGGCTCTGATTGGCTCTGGGATTTTCACTATGAAAATTCCTGATCACTCGTCCTTGTAACTCCCGATTTCGCGAATGCCCAATTTCCGATGGCCAACGCTTCTCGTCGGGACTTTCCTCCTCCTGTTCACGAAGCTTAAACTCTGTGCAACTCTTGGTTGATCCAATGGCTGACGGGTGTTTAAACAATATCTGATGGTCCACAATCTCTGGCGCTCGAACTCTAGACTCAGCCGTAACCCCACTCGCTTCTCTGGCAGATCCAACAGCTGACGGGATTTCACTAATCCTCTTCACAAATTTCTGACCGTCGATTTCTTCCCTTGACGAGCTTGAAATCCTTATCCCTCCTGAGCTTCCACCAAACTCTGAATCTTCACGAAGACTCTTGCGTACAATCCTTGCGGAAATTCTCAACCACTTCCTAGTGTTGAGTTCTCCCGACTTTGCGCACACTTGCAGCAGCAGTCCTTCAATACTTAGCTCAGATTCACAACTAAGACTCTCCTTAGCCTGCGCACTCCTTGCACAGCTCGTATAACCCAATTCCACTTCTGGGTGAATGAGAAAAAGAGTTAAACTACATGAGCCTTCTGTCAACGCACTCCTTGCAGATGACTTCAACTACACTCCTTGTAGGAATCCTTGCTTAGATAGAGAAACAATTGAAACTCATTCCTTCTTCCTTCAGACTTCAAACTCAAACCATGAAATCACATACACAACATATAAAAGAAAATGTATACCAAAAATAAAATATTCATGAGCATATCATTCAACATCAATATACAGAGAATAAACACAAAACCATGAATTTGAATCAATCTTTTCCTATTAATCCAAATATCAGTACATGGGTGTTTCTACACAGCTCTCTGCTTCTCTTCTATGCTCCAATGCTTCTAACTCTTCCTGAATAATGTTACAATGCACAGTGAGGGTGTCTATATCCATTTTCCCTCCACTCCTTCTAAAACTGTCTAATCTAATATTAAATTCTACCTACTTACATAAATTCCTTCGACCTACTATGGACGAGAACAGATCGCTCAAGGTCCAATACAATGCATAAGTACGCTTCTTCTTAACTATCACATTTAAGTTTGGCACATCCCTTTTTCAAAAGTTTAAACAATTTAACATATGCTCAAAATGTGTGGTGCTTGGCCCCACGCTCGCTTGATGTTGACGATGCTCCTGCATCACTTTATGCCAAAATATTTTGTTCCATTCACATATCTCAAGAATATCTTTCCCGCCTTCCAATGTGATTCTTTTAGAGTTTCCATGAAACTTGAAATTAGGCTCACTCCATACATAATATCAGGTCTTGTCGCTGTGAGATACATAACATTGCCTAACAGTGTTTTAAACAGTGTGGGATCCACCTTGGAGTCTTTATCTTCCTTTCTTAACTTCAAACTTGTTATGACAGTTGTTGGTGTTTCTTTGGAATTTGTCTTATTGAATATTTTCAATATTTCATTTGCATACATTGACTATGAGATAAATATTCTAGTTTTGGACTAGTGAACTTCAATTCCCAAAAAATGTCTCATAATCCCTAAATAAGTCATTTAAAATTCATCCTTCATGACTGAATTGAATTCTTCTATGCCAAAGTCACCTGTAAATATCAAATCATTCACATATAGACAAACAATTAGCATATTACCTTGTTGATTTGATTTTATGTATAGTGTTGGCTCATTTTCACTTCTCTAAAATCCATTATGTGTGAGATAGGAATCTATGTTACTGTACCAAGCTCTCGAAGCTTATTTTAACCCATACAATGCTTTTTTCAATCTGTACACTTTGTCTTCTTGTCTTGGAACCTCATAACCTCATGGTTGTTCCACATATACTTCTTCTTCTAAATTTCCATTCAAGAATGCTAAATTTACTTGTACTACATGACAATGGCTAACATAGTTATGACTATGTCGATGCACGCAACTGGTGCAAATGTTTCATTGAAATCAATTCTAGGTTGTTGTGTAAATCCTTTTAACTAACCTTTCCTTGTACTTCTGTACATTTCCTTCTGCATCTTGCTTGGTTTTATAAATCCACTTGACACTTATAGCATCTTTGTCTTTAGGTACATATACTAATTTACATGTTTGATTTCTCTCTATGCATCTGATTTCTTCATCCATGGCTTGTGCCCATACACCATCTTTGACTTCTTCTTGAAAGGTTAATGGATCATCTATTTGTGAAAATAGAGCAAAAACTGAAAATGAATTTGCTATGTCTTCATTATAGATATCACACAGACTTCTTGTCTTTCTTGGTAACATAATTGCTAATGTTGGATATGGAAATGTAGAACTGCTTAGATTACTTGTTGGTGTTTGTTGTGCTCTAGGTGTAGATTGTGCACCTATTGTTCTTACTGGAGTACTCCATGTTGTGTTTTGTGTCGCAGTGCTAGGTGAAGAAGGGACTGTGCACTAAACTGTGGATGTTGTTGGAATAACCTCTTCTTCTTCTTCTTCTATTTCATCATGCCCTATTGCATCAATAATTTTCAGTGCATTTTCTATGGTTCCATCCCATGCTTCATTCTCTATGAAATGAACATCGCGGATGATTATGACCTTTCTTACGATAGGGTCATAGAACTTGTATCCTTTTGTTTCTTTAGAATACCCAACAAATATACATTTTTATCCTTTGTTGTCTAGTTTCCTTCTCAACTCATCTAGAACATGTGCATATGTGACACAACCAAATTTTTTTAAATGTGTCAGACTGTTCTTTAATCTTGTCGAGGCTTCCTGAGGAACTCTATTCTTCACACTCTTTGTTGGACATCTGTTCAAGATGTATACTACAGTTGCTACTACCTCAGCCCAATACTCATTTGAAAAATGTTTGGCTGACAACATACTGTGCGCCATTTCCATGATGGTTTTTTTCTTTCTCTCTTCAATACCATTTTGTTGTGGTGTATATCGTGTGGTAAATTGCTTGTAGATGCTAAGAAATTTTCAAAATTTCTGAAATTCTCTTGAAATATATTCTCCTCCTCTTTCCGTTCTTAGACACTTGATGTAATAACTTCTCTACTTCTCCAAAAGTGATTTAAACTGTTGAAAACAACCCAATGCATCAGATTTATGTTTTAAGAAATAAATCCATGTCTTTCTTGAGAAATCATCAATAAATGTCAAAAAATAAGTATTTCCTCCTATAGATGGAGTTTTCATTGGTGCACAAATCTCTAAATGTGGATCTTTTTCTCTGTAAGACTTGCCAACTTGAAATGATTCTCTGTGCTGCTTGCCAAATATGCAGCCTTCACATATCCTTTCTGATTTTTCAATTAATGGAAAACATTTTATCATTTTGTTTGTGTGTAGCAGCTTTAGACCTCCAAAGTTCAAATGTACAAATATGAAATTCCATAACTAGAAATCATCATGTATTTCAGATTGGAATGCTCCCTTTATCTCTGCACCATTTTCTCCTTTAATGCGCACACTATTTCCTTCATTAGTACTACGCGCACTTTCTATTGTAAATGCAGTGTCTAACTGCACACTTTTTCTTTTATCAATAGATGACGTTGTATTCTTCTTCTTGGTTGGCTTCAATGTCAATGGAAACATCCTATTACTTGTCATCTGGATTTTTGCAATAAGTTGATTTCTTGAGAATTTATCCATAATCACATAGTGATTATCTTCCATGTAGATTTTGTATCCTTTTTGTGACAATTGTCCTGTTCTCATCAGATTATGCTTCAGACCAGAAACATACCATACATCAGACGTAACTTTTTGGTCTCCTTGCTTAGTTAAAATGTTTATACTTTGCCTAAGACAATGACTTGGATATTTGTTCCAGTTGTAACCTTAGTTTGGATTGACTCATTCAAACTAGAAAATAGTTCTATGTTACCTACATGTGGTTACTATAGCCTGAATATAAATACCATATGTTAGATGGACTTTCTTAATAAACATTGAATTCAACTGGTGAGACTATATTAGGTATTTATACAATGCTGGGAATTGCTACAATGTGCGATATAAACATAGGGCGAGTTTGGTTATTTTCTTTGTTTGATTGATCTTGACTTTGCTTGATCTTTCTGCACTCATATGCATAATGTACATACTTTTTATAGTAATGGCATTGAATCTTTGACTAGTCATTTCTCTGATCACTTGGATGACTGGTACTTGGGTTTTTACCTCTTCCACCAGTATTTCAAAGACTCCTATTGCATCCATCTCTGACATAACTTCTTCCTCCACCTCTAGAGTTATCTCTCCCCCTTCCTCTTCCATGGATTATAGATGAATGCACAGAAAATGCATTCTCTAATGAAATACTTGACCTGTTCAATCTGTGTTCATGATTAATGAGGGAAGCTTGCAGTTCATCTAGGCTAAACAGAGTTAAGTCTTTTCTCTCTTCTAGAGTTACAACAAGGGTATCAAATTTAGGAGGAAGAATTCTAAGTACCTTCTCAACAAATTTTCTATCTTCTATGGTTTCACCATGAGACTTAATCTAATTTGTGAGTCCAATGACATGGGTATAGAATGAATCTACTATATTTGTATCTTTCATTGACAAAGTTTCAAAATATCTTCTAAGAATTTGTAGTTTTGAAGTCTTTACCTTGTCCATACCTTAATAAGAGGCTTTTAATATGTTCCATGCTTCCTTGGCTTGCTTTGTTGATGCAACTCTTGGAAGTATGTTCTCATGCATGGCTTGATGCATGTAAAACAATGCATTTCCATCCTTCTTTTTTTGATCTCTCAAGACATCATTCTCAACTTGTGTGAAGAAATTATATGTTCCCTGATCTACTGGTTCCACATAGCCATTCTCGACTATCTCCCATACATCTTGACCTCATAATAGTGCCTTCAAAATGTATGGGAGATAGTCGAGAATGGCTATGTGGAAGAACGACACACCTCAAAATATTTTGTTTTCATAACCATGCCTGGCACAGAATTGTATCCAATTGTATCCATGGTTCACACAATTAACTCACGAAAGAAACTTGGAATTTTCACGATGTCTCCACACTCATTATCATATGTTGAACTTTAGGAAATGAAAAGACAGAAAACCAATCTTCATTCATTCTATAAACATACAGATTAAATGATGACGATCTTCCTTTTCTAGCTTTTCTCAAATAGATAAAATGATAGGAAACAAGCACCTTAGAAATAATGGAGTTGTTTGTAGTGGGCATATAAGAATAGAAAACAGTGCGGCAATAAAAAACAATTTCCGTGTTCCATATGCGAGCTAAGTGATTGCAGTTTTTCCAGTATTGGTTGGAATCCATCATTCGTACATTGCACACACAAAATGACAAAAGATAAATCAAGACCAATACCATCCTCATCATTCTGTGGACGCCTCTGACCCGATAAGATAATTTCAAGTTAATCTAAGATTTTACCCAAACAATAATGAGAACCTAACTCCACCAAAATTAATAAGTGATATAGCTCATTCCTTCCTCGGAAATAATTTCAAATTAATCCAAGATTCCACGCAAACACTAAGCAGAAGTCCAACTGAACCTAAATTATTATATCGTACTCTTTAAATTTCGACATCGTATATCATACTGGTAATGGCATTATTGAAATTATCATTTCAATGTCCTATTAAATTGACGAAACTCATCATATTTTTACCCGTTAAAACCGTTGCTAATTTGCGTGTCATGAATGGTTATCCTAATGCAAAGTAAAAGGTGCCTAATCAAAGCACTTAAAGTCATTAGACATACCATCACGCAAGAGAGAGTGGTTTAAATTAATCCCAGATTAAGGGATTAGGGTTTTAGTATCTACGAAATACCTAAAAACACTGTATATATTGTATGGTGAATGGTGAAATTCGATATAATGAATACACGAAAGGTTTTCTCGATTGAGGGTTTCCGGTATAAAATCCCTGTGTACTCTGTGTATGAGCCATTGATTAATTTCTGTCTTTCTTAATAATCTATATGAATTGCTTTACTTTGCAGGTTTAAAACTTATAGAGAGGGGGTGGGGAGGATTGATGGAGGGAGGGAGGGATGGAGAGGGAAGAAGGTGGAGATAAGAAATAGAGAGTGAGTGGGGTAGAGAGAGAGAGAGAGAGAGAGAGGGAGAGATAAGGGGGGGAGAATGGGGAAGAGCGAGAAGGGAAGATGGAGACAATAAGAGCAGGGAAAAGGGGGCAGA
>ML791733.1:770148-799595 GCA_009831015.1 Picea engelmannii | reverse complement strand
AGTTTCTTGCAATCCATTGCTTTATGGCCAAATCTATGAAAACAAAAGAAATAGCCATTGAAGGTGTTTCCATTCTTGATTTTATTTTGGCTTGAGAAATCTGTCATTTGATTTTCTTCTTCCTTTTTACTTCTATATCTTCCTTCTTTACCAAAGTTCATGACTTGTAATTTCTTTGTACTTGCACCTTTTCCTTTTAAGAAGGATGATCCTTTCTCATGTTTGTAAATGGTGCTCCATTTGTTATTGTCTTCTTTCTTATTGTATCCAAGACCAGTTTTGTCATCATCTGATCTTTGGCTCTTCCTAATCTTATCTAGGATAAATGAGCTATTCTGGAAATTGACAATCTTATTTTTCTTTTCATTCATCTTTTTGAGATTGACTATTTCTAACTTCAATATTTGACATAATTATTCCTTTTTAGTCAACTGAATCTTTAGGGCTTCTTCTACTTCTTTAGCATGTTCAAGTTGAGTCTTTAGATTGATGATTATTTCTTCTATCTCATCCAAGACTTCTTTGCATTTAATAGTTTTTTCATATGTATTCAATTCTTCCATATCTTTTGTTAGATCAAAAACTTTTGTTTTCAATATTTTGATTTCTTCCTCGTATTCTAATTGAATCCTTTTGAGGTTGATGGCTTCTAATTCAAACATTAGGCATGATTCTTCCTTTTTTGTTATTTGGATCTTTAGGTTTTCTTTACTTTTTTTAATTTCCTCAAGTTGAGTGTTTATACTGTTAACTAATTATTTTGATTCTTTTAGTACTTCTTTTATTTTACTGTCATGTGTCTTTAATTCTTCCATCTCTTCTGTTAGATTAGTAACTTTGGTTTTCAATCTTTTGATCTCTTCTTATTTGTTTTCTAACTGAATCTTTTGCTCATGCTCTTCATGATTAGATTGATCTAACTGTTGAAGTAGCAACATATCCTTTTGTTGGAGTTCCTCCAACTCTTCTAGAGTGCACATAGTTGTGTACTCAAGATGATCAAGAACATCCACATGAACTTTAATATGCATATAATTTATTGGTTGCATACAAATCTCTTCTATTGCAACTGTAACATCAGTCTTAAGATTATGTAATTTTTCTTTAGTGATTACAGAGGTATGCCTCAATTCCTTGATGAGGTTGTCTTCCTCATTGATGACTGAGATCAAATCCTACATTTCATTCTAATTAGAAATATTTTTCTTTGTATTATGTTCTTCAATCTGATTGCAATTTTCCTTTTCTTTATCTTGTTCCTTATCTTGATAAGAATTCTCTTCTTCTAATTTTTGTTATTTATTCTGATAGGAATCCTCTTTATCTGAGTCGTGTTCCTCACTTTGAATGGATTTATCTTCTTCTTGTGTTTCGTTCTCATAACAATTTTCTAGTTGGATCCATAATTATTTAGCAGATTTGTTATGCCTCATCTTTTCTTTGACTTGGTTTGACAATCCATCTTGGATTTCTTTTAAGGATACTGAATTGTTTCTCCTTGGTTCCTTTGTAATTTTGGTTTTGTGCTTTGAAGTAGTTAAGTGCCATGGCTTACTTACTACTGAATCCCAAACTCCAAGTCCTATTGACTTCATATATTTTTTCATATTTTCCCTCCATGATGAATAATCTGCTCCATCAAATAAGGGAGCTTCTTTTGTGGAGATAACAATTTGTCCACCCATTTCTTCTAAATCTACCTTCAGTGTTTAAACTGTGTCTAAGGAACCTTTCTCTGATACCAATTGTTGAAATGGACACTTGACACTGAGAGGGGGGGGTGAATCAATGTCACAAAACTTTAGACAATTTTCCACTTTTCATAAATTAACTGAAAAACATTTATTTATTTCATTTTCTCAACCAATATATATAAATGAATAAATATTTTATTTATTTATTTAACTTGAATGAATACATAAGATCAATCTTTGAATTTCATCTTCAAACAATTATGAGAGACCCATCTCTCTGTTACAAGACCCATCTTGTAGTTCTCAAATCCAACTGAGAAATGAGGAATCCAACCCTCATAACAAGTCCCAGCTTGTTGATCTCAGATCCAACTAAGATGTGAGGAATATAATCCTCATACAAGAAACAACTTGTAAATAGGCACCAACCTGGTAGAATGAACCTTCATTCAATCCATTATATATAAATATATATACTTCAACAAATTCAACTACCCTTCTTCTCACCATTCCTTCTTGTTTATATAGGCTTCCAACTGGTGTGAATTTTGAATCATTGTGTATTTTGATATTTGAACCATTGTACCTTTTCATTTTAAATGATAATATTAATCTTTAATTAACATCATTTTTCCTTTTATCCTTTATTCATAATGCTCATGAATTAACTCTCTTTCAATCATGACTGTGTGTCGGTTCTTTTGTCTTCATGAGTTGATCACAGACATGGATCGACTCATTATATCATACTCATTCTTATGCTAGGTTCTCAGTTCCCCAACATATCATATTTTATCTTTTATCAATTCTATGTATTATTATAGTGTTAACTCTCTGTCGAAATAAATATTTATGAGGTGCTTCCTTCAAACCATTTACACATGACCATATGCGCAAAACCATGGGCTCATTGATTTAAGTGTTGCCTCTTCTTTTTCCTTTTGTTTCTTTATTCCATACGACCGTAGGTGGTGACCAGGCGCTAGGCCAAGTGAGTGCTTGATCACTTATCAAAATCAACAGTCACGTTTTAATCTCCCGATGAGATAGATGATTGTTGATACTTGGGGACTTCATCCTTCGTGACTTCCATTGTCTTTACAAATCTCTCGAATAAAATATACGTTTCCATAATCTTCAACGGTTGAGAACACTCTCTGAACTAGATCAACGGTTAGCGTCACTTCATATTTCATGTTTATTCTATCCTTCCACTATGCTTGATCAACGGTTGATAACGCTCTCGAATTAGATCAACAGTTAGCATTAACTTCGGCCTTCGACACTTCTGGTGATTTCTCCTTCACAATCTTCCGGAATGCATTTCATCGAAGTAGATAAGATGGTTGGAGTTTATTTGCATGATGAACGGTTCTCATTCATTTCGGAACTTCAAGACTTCGATAATTTTCTGTTGGTGAAACTCCTGAAGTAAAACTCCCGGAGTGACATAACTTGTTGATGTCACTTGTTGATGTGGCACTCACTAAGTGGCTGCTAAATGTCACTTAGATTCGTGACTTACACATACCTGAAATGCCAACTGCACTTTGACACTTGTCATCATCTGATTGTGCCACATGTCCTTGTTGATGTGGATCTCCTCATGTGGAACATGTTCTTCTCCTGGATCTAACAGTTGTCCTAACTCCCAAAATGTATCTCAGATCGACGCCTGAGAGCAACTTCAGAACTTCGGCCTTCGGGTGAACTCATATGTTCTGAATCCTTTTTCTCTGAAGTGGTCAACGTTGAAGTTGACCATTATTTTTATCCAATGACCATCATGTGTTTTCTAGATCTGATGGTCCTCATTTAACCCAAAAAGGATTAACTCAATCCAACGGCTACTGGGAATTCGGGTGTTCGGGATCTTAGGTATTTTTCCTTGCTTAGCCTATCCTTATTCTTTCCTTTATCCAACAGTCAGGATATTTCCTGAAGTGTTCCTTAGATCAGACGACTCATGTCCACTTCAGGACTTTGGGTAATTCGATTTCTTCACTTCCTAATTCTCCCGTAGTGAGATTCCCCAAAGTGTAAACCTCCTCACAAATTTTAACCTGAAATGCATGTTGTTCGTTGATCATGATCTTAGATTGACGACTCGATCTATCTGTGATGCTGCTTTTCTTTGGTTTAAATCCAACGACTCTTATTTTTCCCAAAAAGTTTCCTACGATCGGATGGCTCACGTTTACTTCAGAACTTCGGCTTCAGCTAAAATTCCTTCATGCACATTTCCTTTGGTCGATTTTACCCGAAGTGGTCAAATTTGGGCTGACCATGCATATGTCACTTCCATGATCTATGATTCATGAATTAATATGTCCTTCCACTCAACTTGATCCAACGGTTGATGTGGATTGTGGAGCCGTAACTTCCGCATGGTTTAGTCCGTCCTTGAAACTCCAGAATTTGAAGTTGTGTGATTATTGGTGGATCAACCACAGTTGTTGATCTTTGGTCGATGAGATATGACGATCTAGATTAATTGTGGGATTGGAAATACTGTGTATTTTAATTCTCCCTTCACGCTCCACAATCAATTCCTGCCCTTGATCTGGCGCTTCCATATCTAACGATCATGATTTGATTTGATCGTTGACCAGTCCTCCAATGGTCCTTCTCTTGTAATCCGATGGTCTAGGCTAATTGCGGGATTGAAATTAACGTGTTGTTTAATCCTCCCTTAGCGATCCGCAATTAATCCCTTCCACTGATCTGGTGCTTGCGTATCCAATGGTCACGACTTAATCTAATTATTTTTCTGCAATGTGCTTTTCCTTTGATATTTTGATCTCTAAATGTTGTCTGACATTTTCATTCTCTGCGCACTGTTTGACATTTTCATTCTCTGTTAACTATTATACTATTGACATCAATGATAACTCAACAATGACAATTCATCATAACAACTTATCATCACATCGCAATGACATCGACTGTTGACGTCAATGACAACATCTCAATGAAAATATGTCCAACACATAGATCCATATTAACTTGGGATGTGTAAGGCCTTTGTAGCTAAGTGCAGTCATGCGCACTTCCACTACAATCTGAATCGGGAAGGAAAGATACTTGGTGTGAATGAGGAGACATACATCTTCATATAGTAGAGAGTTGGGGTTCCTTGGGTGCACGAAGTGCCAAGGGACAACTCCACCCAAGGTGCCTTGTGGTACAATTCAAATGACAGATGGTTTGATGAAGAGTTGAGGCCAAGACTTGGGAACTCCATCAACAAAGGAAGATTGACTAAGGCATGGGGGGCACACTTAGGAGAGTTGTCCTGAATCACCATTTATTTTTTATCCCGTTAAGACCGAAACAACAACCTCACGAGGATCTAAATACCCCTACATTTTTATAGAGGTGATACTCTTCTTTGATTTTTTCTAAAATATTTTCTTTGAAATTATTTCGGGACAATATATAAATGGGAGACTGCTATATAAAAAACTCCAAAATATTTATCACTCAAAAATAAAAATGATAGATATACACCAATAATTCCAAAGAAAAGGACCAGGAACCTTCACTCATAAAATGTAATTTTGATAGAAATAATATATATAGATTATATATTATAAGAAACAGAAAACAATTATCACATTCATCACATTCATGAAATATTATCGATCACATTTATAGGAAGAAGAAAAATGGACCATATATCAGAGAGTCTTAAAAGATTTTTTGATTAGAATCAAAATACGATTTTGATGAATCAATTTCAAATATATTATCCTCAAATATTTAGAGTTCAAAGATACAGTCAAAATTAACCCCAAATTGGTTCTCTGGGATTTTCTAAAAAATGATAAAGTCTTTACAGTCTGATGAAAACTAAATCATTTGTCATGAAGGACGAGGATTGGAGCTCCCTTTTACCATAAAATAAAAGAAAAGAAGATAATGGAGTCATTGTAATCGAAGCAAGAGCAAGGTTGAACCTGGAAAGAAAAAGAAGAGAAGGATAAAAAACCGGTTATGTTTTTCAAGGAAACAATATACGTATATGGATGATTTATGATCTAGAAAGAGAGAATTTTAGGGATAATTGTGATCTTTAGAATTACCATGATGAATATGTTATGTCTACATTTTCTTACTGATGCACATTTTATATCTTTGTTTTTTGCGGTTATCTGACCAGTATCAATTGCTTCTGTTGGACCCTCGATAATCTTGATTATAGCCCTTTTTAACCATTCTTCAACATATTATCGCAAAGGAGCAACAATCACCTCTTGTTTGAATTTGATTTTGAACTATTCATTTTCATATTCTCTATAGTAAATTGAAATATTTTGCAATTTAGTTTCAATATCCTCATTTCTGTTGGCATATTAAACAAGCCAATTATCAATGTCATCTTCAGTATATTCAATCATACTATTGAACTTATCTGATGATAATTTCTTTAAATTTTCCACGGTTTCTTTGAACTGTTGTATTGATTGAAGCATTGATTTTAAAATTGACTTTGGATCTTCTACTTCAATGGTGTTTCCCACAAGATCTAATCCATTCAATTTAGAATAAGCTTCAACCTTTTTGGATGTTAACTCATTGAGTTCATTTAATAATTCCCTTAATACATTAATTCTTTGAATCCAACATGTCTTTGGTTTCTTTATACAAGCTTGATAAGGTAAGTCTTCTTGTTTTCTTTCATATTCGGTCATTGTTGAGACTTTCATAATGAATGTGGCAAGTCCATCCTTGAAAAACCCTTCATCATTTTCAATGCCAACTTTCAAATATTCCCTTGTATTTTGAATCTTGGAACCAAGAGAAACAAAATTATTTGCTAGATCCCATGTATCTAAAATAAGAGACATTCTTTTATTAATATTTTTTTCAACATAATTCTTGGTTGCAACAAGTAAGCTTGAAGTCCCTTTCAATCTTATACTTGACTTTGGATTTTTCTCAAAATTCTTTCCAAGTTGAATTGTTGCAATAGGGGTGGCTAATATTGGTGGAGGCATTAAAGTAAACTCTAATTGTTGTATTCTTTATTTAAGTCTGCCATTCTCAGCTTCCATATCATCTATTGAAACATTCAGATCATCTCCTCTAACCTTATGAATCTTAACGATTCCATATGGAAGCATTTTACTAAGGTTAAATGTAGAACACGTTTTTCCCTTTTTATTTTTTGAAAGGGTTCTTTTAAAAATATTTTTTCTTGAATATTTATCAAATAAATAATTATGTACGGAAAAATATACTTCTTCTGAAAACTCTTCATCTTGAATAGTGAGTTCAGCCACAGATTGTACATTTTTTGGTACTCATTCTTCATCATCAAGGAAATGGATATTTTCTATATCAAACTCTAAATCCATGTCTTCGAGAGGGATTTCACTCTCATGTATGTGCTCTTCGATTTCTTACTGAGAATTAGGCCTCTTTCTTTTTACTTGTAATTTATGGGACTTTTCCAATTTTCCCTTAAGAGGGTTCTTTTCACCTCCATCATCTGAATTATTCATTGAAGATTTTTTCTGTTGAGATGTTGTAGAGTGAGAACTCTTTTTGGATAGCGTTCTCTTTTGGGAAATAATATGAGACTGAACATTCTTTTCATTAGAGTTTTTTCCTTTCTTCTTATAATGGTCCATGTTACTTATGATGGTTTCAATATCATTTATTTTCCTTTCAATGCATTCAATTGGAAGATCATGGCTGTTTGCTTCTTCTTCTCCAACTATGAAAGTATTAATAAGTGTATTAATGAATCCAACTGATACAATGTGATCATGAAAAATATGATTAGGGTCAAAGCCCTTAATCAATTTTTCAAATTTCATGTTATATTGATCAAATTGTGCAACATATTCATCAATTTTAGTAGTTCCTCTTAAAAAAAAATCACCGACCTTCCAAGGTAGTGGGATAAACTGCTTCTTCTTTTTCTCATAAAATAAATGCAACCGAGACTTGTATTCCCTTGCCACTTCAACAACAAATAATCTGTCTGGAACATAGTAAGGAATATAGAGGGGCTTTTCATGAGATAAATAGATCCTTATAATCTTGTATTTGTTTTTTTCCATAATCCCCTTCTTGTCCAGAAAGGTTAATGATTCCTGTGATAGTCTGGATGAATTTTCTCCAAAGACTAGCTTCTTAAAAACATATATAAATTCATTATATACTTCATAAAAATAGTGAGCAGCCTTTTGCCTCCATAGGTTTTGATACCACATTGTGATCGGGTCAACATCACAATTTACCATTTTCCCTATATCCAATCCCTTGAAGACATGACAATGAGTAATAGAAAATATCAAGTAGGAGGCAATGCATAACTTCTTATTGTCTTTAAAACTTGATAGTTGTAAATAAATTTAAGTGGAAATAATTTTTCCCCAATCAAAAATCACTTGTTCATGGATTGTAAAATATAAGATATAAAGAGTCAATCGAGGAATGCTTTCCATATACTCTTTCCCTGTAATTCTAGTAATAATACATGCTACTTATCGGTAGGTATTTTTCAATGAAATGACATGAATTCTAGATATATCATCTGGCATTGTGGAAGGATCTTATAAGTATTCTTCTCCTTAAGGAGGCTTCTAGATTTGTCGCCTTTGAATGTAATGTCCAGTTCTAGTAATTTTAGCATCTTCCTAAAAGTTGAAGGAACTAACGAGATATGGGATCCATTGTGCAGTAGAATTTCCCTTCTATTTTGAATAAATGTATCGATGCACCATGAGACTATGTCTTTGCAATCAAAAACTTCAGGAACACATCTAGCTAGAGAAATACATGATATCTAAGTCTTGTTCTAATTTCTTTCTAGTAGGGTAAATGTTGTGAAATACTAGTAAGACCTTGACCAATGAAAATTCTAATCTTTTCATGTGAACAAGTTCAGTGTGTCTCCACAAAAATGTTTCTTTCTCATGACCATTTTAGTGTAGCTGACGAACTCTGTGTATAATTCCTTAGAATATTGAAATAAAATATTCTTCAGTAATATGACTTAAGTCTTTTTCAATGGAGAAGTTAATACAAAATAAATGATATTACCTCGAGAAGTGTGCAATCAATAACGACCTTTTAAGAATTAAATTAGCAATTAATTTCCATAGGAATAACATTAAATAGATCTCAAAAGATGTGATAAAGGTAAGGGAAACAGAATGGTGGGGTGGTAGGGAAGCGGACATGGAGACGATATGAGGATAAGTTCACGAGTCCGGGAACCTGCGAACCCACGATGTAAAAGAGATGAAGAAAATGGTTAATTCTTGGTGGTAGTGGACTTAAAAAGGAAAGCAAGTAAACCTGTGAGTCCACTAACCTGTGAACCCACCATACATCAAGAAAAAGTTCAAGTATAGGTGCAATTTGTATGTGGTGGGGAAGAGAGGCTCTTTTTGTATAACACAATTTGTTTTTGGAAAGAAAATACACCCCCTATGAACTAACCCGCCATGACTCAAAAAAATTTCTAAGTAAACATATATAAGAATAAGATAGGTAGTAAGCTACATATAGATCAACACTCACCTAAGGGGCACACACACCCAAGAAGACGATTCATTTTGACAGATGGGGCACACCAAGGTTGGGCGTGCCAGTCCCAAGGGGCATGATGGTTAATGAGCGCATGGGTTTGTTTGGGCGACTGGTTCTGCAAAGGGTCATGATGATTCGTTTGGGTGATCATATCTGTGAAGGGGCATGATGATTTGTTTGAACACTTGGGTTCATGAAGGGACATGATGGTTTTAATGGTGACCTTTGGAGAGCCTATAAGAGAACAAGGTTGCACAACCAAGGAAGGGAAGTTTTGGGCAAGACAAGGAGAGAAAGATCTCTATGATTATGAGGAAAATGAAGGGAGGCATCTCCCTCAAGGAATCATGCTGCTCCAATCTAGGAGGACTTGTGATGCCTTGAGGTGGATTCTTTTGATAGAGATGGATGAGCTTCTCTTGTTCCAATTTTGGCTGAGTCTGGAAACACAAGTCTGTTGGAGGCATGCGTGAGGTAGAACCAAAATTGGTGGTCTATGGAAATGAAGATGAAAAGTATGTGAAAATGAAGTGACAACAAGTATGCAGTTGAGGGCACATATGAGGTGCACCAGAGGTGCTTGCAAAGACAATTGTGACATATATTCTTGTGGTGACATACATGTTCATGAGTGTCTTGGTGAGGCGAGGTGAGTCATTTGACTCTGCCAAAGTTGTAAAATGAGCCAATAGTGTTCAAGTTGTAATCGTTCTTCTATAAAAAAGACTTAGGCAAGTGTTAGACACAGATTGTGCCACCTACACTATATCTATGTTTCTCTTGTATTTTCCTCTATTGTTCTCTTGGATTCTCATGATATTGGATGTATGCTTAAATATGACTAAGTGTTAAAGTAGTTAATGATTATTTAAGTATACAAGAGTTGCAATATAGTAGGAGTGTGACTCGATGGTATCCTAGAACAGAGTATGGGTATGCTCTAGGTGAAGAGGCGTAGTCTGAATGAAGTAACCTTGGTGTTGCCAAGCATCCAAGTGAGAAACATCATGGTGTTGCATGTCCTCAAGAGGTGCATGATCATAAGGCATGTTGTGGTGACATGATAGATGGTATTAGAGAAGATTCATTGCATATTTTGGAGAAGGGTTGGGGATCTCTTCACCACTATTTCGAAGATAGATGGTATCAGAGAAGTTTGGTGCTCTTCACCACTCTTGTAGTTAAAATAATTGTGGTGGGGTGCACATGTTGAGAAAGTTGTTTTTTGTGAAGGATGTTCGGTGGGAACGTTCGTAGACTTGGTGAAAAGTTCAATGCAATGAACTTTTTCATCACAGACTTTGCATCAAACTTATGACAGAGGTTTGGTTGATGGTGTGATGGGAAGGCTGGTCTAGGCGCACACCTTGTGCAGACCAAGAGAAGATTTTATGGTGAAACAAAGCACTTGGATAGGGTGGGTAATCTCATAACTCATCATGACAGTGCTCATCGTAGAACTTGTCGTATATTTGATCACAAAGGCCTAATTGGTTGCTTCGATTCATGACAAAATTTAGTGTTGTACCTATTGTGCACACCTTGAGAGACTAAGCACATAGTTCATTGGAATAACCGAGCACTTGGGAAAGGCAGTTGAACATAGGATCGTTGCATGAATTTTTGAAAATATAACCATAGAAGTGATCATAGAAGAAAAATGTAGATGGTGATCACATAAGTGATCGTGAAAGTGGAGCAAGTTTGGGTTGCAGAAAGGTGAGGCACTTAGGTGCATTGAATGACCTGGGGCGACCTAGAACAACTTCACAACAAACAATTGGTTGGGCATGCTTCCATCATGATGTCTTTGTGTCGTGTGTTGCCAAGAACAACATTTGAGTTGACCTGGGTTTTTGGTGGGTTGACCACAACCTTCAAACGAGGTATATTTTCATAGAGTTACAATAGGTCATTAGCAACAATATGAATTGACAATCGAGTGGCAGGTGCATGGTGCCTTGAAGCAAAATTAGTCAAGGTGCAAAGATGGCAAGACATTGGAGACACATTTTCCCATTTTCATGCAAAGTTTTGGACTTAGAAGAATTTCTAAAGTGGACGGATACACTTAGCCTTGTATTGTAGTAGATAGTGGTTGAGGTGAGTTCATGCAAAGAGTCAATTTCTCGGGTAAGCGAAGGTCCAAGAAAATAGATTTGAACCATGGTTGGATTTATTTATTGTATTTTCCAAGTGTTGTACCGATTTATTTGAAAGGAAGTCAAATGACTTGGTTTCTCAAGTGCATTCCATTTTCACGGTGAAAACCAATAGGCTTGAGGGTGACTCAAATGGTGTAGATTCGAAGGAGTCATGTAGTAGTTTTTGATGCCTTGATTGGGAAAATGTGTGGAGAACTTGGGATACCTGCTTGGATGATTCCTATGGTCTACTTAGGTAGATTTGAATGTAGCCATGGAGGTGGCTTGAGGAAGCTTCCTAACTCTTTGATGAGGCACATTGGACAGGTCGTTGTAGTTGTGGGAAATGAAGCTTGGATGTTCTGAATCTGAGAGGATGGATAAGGTGCCCTAGTATCTGGTTCCTTAGCCAGTTTTGTGGGGTTATGTGATGACTTCAGAGTCGTGATGACGGTGCCATAGTTTGTACGCTTGCAAGAGGGGCAAGGTAGTTTTTCTCTAAGAGATGAATGGAGTCACTAGAGAAGTCGACCAAAAATTATTGATGTAGTTAATATGAATGGGTAGAACACAGACCAAGTGAATTGGTGGTTTTCACTCACCTTTGGTATGGGACATTTAATGAGGTAGAGAACACCTTGGTGGCTTGTAGATGATTGTGTGATGACGCAGAGATCTGGTGGGGGTCATTGGTTGAGGCTTATAGAGTATTGGTGTGAACATGCCTAAGGCATGGAAGTTATTTGAGGTGATTAATTCTACTATGAGTTCTTTGGACAATTTGTTGGGATTCTTGAGGAGTGTAGGTACATTGGCCACACTCATCAGAGATGTTGAGTTGTCTTGGAATGACTTGATGGAAGGAGGTGAGTTGAGGACTTGCCTTCGTTTGGAGGATTGTGCATATAGGAAGATTGCAACGTGAAGAGATTACTTGGGCTTGGGAATTTTTCTTTGCATTGGGAAGCATGGTTGAGGGTGGATCCTAACCATTCCAAGGAATTGAGAGTTTGATGCAACAACATGGTTGGGTGATGAAGTAGTGATACAAGGGAAGTGTGAATGTACAGTTCTTGGGAAGATTGGCTAATTGTGCCATGAGGTGGATAGTGGAGTCAAGTTATCGCGATTGAATTCACTTTGGGGTGACTTCATAATGAAGCAAGGTGAGGGACGATATTTCCTTGGTATGAGATCATTGCATGGATGGACCGAATTGTGGAAGGAATTCAGAGTACAGATGCACTAGTAGGTTTGAAGTGCATCACTTATACATTGTGGATGATCCCCTTGTCAAATATTAACCGATGGAAGCAACGATGAAGCAAGGATGGACACTTGCCTTATCCTTTGGAGTTGGATGGAGTGACAAAGATCTTGATAGAAAAAACTAAGTTCAGGCATGAGGAAGTACATTCACATGATTTGGGAACGATGGTTGGATTAGCTACCAAATTAATCCAATGCATGGGGGATGGAATTGTGCGGAGACATGGAAGAATTGGTGGAAGTATGGGCGCAACAACAAGTTCACACAAGTTCAAAACTTAGATTTTTTTGAGGTTTTGGTTGAGGTTACAACAACAGTTGAGTTAACAAAAGTAGTAGTGAAACATAGAGTGATAATCGTAGCGGGATAGTGGCAGCTTAGAAATTGTGAACAAAGTTGGGGAGGAGATGTCATTCAATCGTTGCTAAAAATTTGGTTGCACACAACTTTGGATAGAGTGTGGTGTGGATGGTTTCCTAGGTTGCAAATGATTGTTGTGCAAGTTGGAAACTTGGGGTTTTCACGTTGTAAGAAAACTCGGGGTTTTCACTTTGATAGAATTTTGGGGTTTCCAGTCGGCATGAAACTTGGGGTTTCCAACAAACTTAGTTGCATCGGAGGCACAAGTTCAAGCAGAGACTTAAAAATCACAAATTTTGTGGATGTTGCCGAGGACGAAAAGAACTTGATGTGGGGGAGGATGTAAGGTATTGGGAGCTCAAATCAAGCGCATGCACTTTCACCATAGTATGAATCGAGAATGAAGGATGCTCGGTGTGAATGAGGAGACAAATGTCTTCATATAGAAGATAGTTAGGGTTCCTTGGGAACGTAACGTGCCAACAAAATAATCCACCCAAGGTGCCTTGCGATGCAAGTCAAATGACATATGTTCTGATGAAGATTTGAGAGAAAGAATTGGGCACTCCATCAATGAAAGAAATTTGACTAAGGCATGGGGGGCACACTTACGAGAGTCATCCTAACTCACCTAAGGGGTTCACTCACCCAAGAGGACGATTCAGTTCGATAGATGGAGTGTTTCGACGTGAGGGGTCCACCAAGGTTGGGCGCGACAGTCGCAAGGGGAACGACGAATCACGAGTGCATGGTTTCATTTGGGAGACCAAGTCTATGAAGGGGCATGACAGTTTGTTTGGGCGACTAGGTCCACGAAGGGGTGTGATGGTTATTTTGGGAGACCGGGTTCGCGAAGGAGTGCGAAGGTTTTTTTTGGCAACCAGGTTCATGAAGGGGCCTGACAATTCATTTGGACGCTTGGGTTTGCGAAGGGGCATGGCACCCCCAAAGGACGTGATGGTTCACGATGGTGATATTTGGAGATCCTATAAGAGAACAAGGGTGAACAACCAAGGAAGGCAAGTTTTTGGAAAGACAATGAGAGCAATATCTCTACAATTTTGAGGAAAATGAAGGGAGGCAACGCCCTCAAGGAGCCAAGTCACTCCACTCTAGGAGGACTTGTGCTGCCTTGAGGTGGATTCATTGGAAAGAGATGAGTGAGCTACAATCGTGGAGAAGTATCCAACCCATTTGGTGTGTCCTTGGAGGCACAAACCTAAGTCTAGACCCACTGTCACCTCGATCTAGACTTTTTTCGTCTAGGCTCACTCCTAGGGAAGCCAAGGGGGATAGAACCTATTAAACTATGTGAATTTTTGTTGTTAAGGTTCTAGGATTTAATTAAATTATCAATTAAGAAGACCCAACCCAATGAAAAGAAGCAAATGCAATATGCAAGTCTGTTAATGTCAAACAAGCCTTTATTACCAAACTACAATTAGACTAGTGCCTAAAGATTACCCAATTTCAACTATTCCAATATACACAAAAGGAATATAACTCTATAAGAATGAAACAATTTTATGAAATATCTACACAATAAATATGAGAAATAATTTTACACTTAGAAGAATTGTTCTCAAATGAATAAAAAATACTTGAAATAAAGAATGCTTTGAAAACAAATATTCACATGAAAGGAATTTTCCGAAAAGTAAATTGCTTGAAAAGTAAAATTGCTTTAAATTTCTTGAAAAGTAAAATTGCTTGAAATGAGAATGCAAAACTTGGAATGCAAGGTTTTGAAAGGTGTGTAGGTTGATTTTAGTAAACTTTTAGGTCTCTCTTGAACTTAGGGGGATTAAATGTGAATTATGGCAATCCTCAGCTATGTGACTACCCCTAGTCCTTATCCCTTCAACCAAGAGGAAGTGTTGGGGGCTCAATAAGAAGAAAAACAAGGTTATTCCCTAGCTCCACAGGGAAAATTTAGAATGCTTGGGCACTCAACAAGGAGGACAAATTTTTTCGTGAAACTATCTCTGGCTTCGACCCCTTCTAGCCTCCCAAGTCACTCTTTTTTATTGGTTAAAACAATAATGGATTGGGTGTCTAATTAATCTAGCCACACGGTCCTTTGCCCTTTTTTAGTCACACAAGATCCACAAAGTGGCAAGGGGAGGGAATATGGGGCAGAAGGAGGGGCACCAATTTGATTACTTTGCAATAAAATGAAGCTAAACTAGCCTTCACGATATTGCAAGGTTCGCAAAGCCAAGCACAATGCAAGGTGTGGGAACAATTAAGTAAATGAAATAACTTGAAAATAAATAGCAACAAATGACTAGCCACACGAATTTTCCTTAAGGACAAAGGTGGACAAAAATAAATCAAATTAGCAACCTGACAACTATGGCACAATGTGGAAGGCAAGCCTACCGATTTTGTGCCAAGGTGGGTGAAAGAAAATAAGATGAAATGAAATAAAATAAACTAAACTAGCCACTCAACCTTCTCTTTATGGGAGAAGTAGGGCAAACAATCTTTAGCAAAAACAAAAAATCAACTTATAAACTAGCCTTCACGATATTGCAAGGTTGGCAAAGCCAAGCACAATGCAAGGTGTGGGAAATATGCTACAACTAAATTACAATTTACATAATTGGAAAGTAAAATAAAGAATGCAAGCCCAAGAGACTCTCTTGAGATGCTTAAAATGCTTTAGAAAGTAAGAGGGGGAAAGGGGTTTGGCACCACAACTCTTGGATGCTTCATTGGGTTATTTGGAGCAAAAAACGGGCAACACTTCCCCTTAAACTGGCGAAAACCTACATAAAATAGCAATCTTTTCTTGCTAGAAAATGCTAAAAAAGACTTGGAACAACTTAGTTTATGTTAGTACATAAAACATATATTATTATGTAAAAATATGAACATGAAAATGAATATTAGATGGCAATATTAGAGAAGAATAATGCTTGAAAATGAATGATAAATGGATGGAAATGAAAACATAAAATAAAAGAAGCTTTAAATGGTTGGACAAGTGAATTTCCAGATCTGAAATCCACTCCTCCAAGCCTTTGGTAACCTGCAAATATGTAAATCCTTGCTACACAATAAAACAAGAAGGTCAGTTTTTCTAAATGGCTTGCAAAATACTTTCCAAACACAAGTAGAAACAACCTACAAAGACTAATAGAAATACTACTACCAATATATCCCAAGAAAAATACTTTGCTTGGGTCTCCAAGTAGAACAATGCAAGCAAGGAAATACCCAAAACATTGCAGCAATATTACCTCAAAGAGAACATCATACTATAGCACCAAGAATACTCCAAATTCACATAAGAGATCCTCCAAATATTCACTTTATTATCCACAAGATGTGGCTGCAAAAAATTACAGCAAAATTACAAAGAAGAAAATGGGAGAGAGTAAGAAGGGAAGGGGAGAAATTTGGGCAACATGGAGTTGCACTAAAAATAGATGTCAAAATGAGTAGATGAGCCTTTATTTTAAGGGAGGGGAGGAAGAGAGAACCCCCTTGCATGCATTACAAGTGTCACTCCAAAAGAGGGAAGCTCACTCAAGGGGGAAGGGCACATCATGAGAGAGGGGGAACTCCCACTAGGAGAGGAAACTCAAAATATGGGGGAAGAAACCCCCTCTCCTATGTTTAAATATTTCTCTAATGTTCCAAGGGGTCACCCAAGGTGTGGAATGGGCCCCCATGTGGTCCTCATCACCAAATGGCCAATCCAATGGAGATGGTGAGCCCCACAAGAGACAAATTCACCCCCCTCTCTAAAGTTGAGTTGTATGAGGAGTGGGAAAGGGGGAATTTGATTTATTTGACCCCTTTTTACATAGAAATGACTTAGGAAACAAATTTTCCCCCTTTTCTCATGTTTTACAACTTTTTGCAAAATTTGACATTTTTAATCTAGCCAATTATTTATTGATTTTTTTATTGACTTAGACTCCTCATGGACATTGACCTAGAAAAACTTGTCCAAATGAGATGACACTTGGTCCAAGGGTGTAGGGAGTCATAATACATTTTATTTTTCCCTATACAAAATCCCCAAGAACCAAATTTTTACATTTTACATAAAAAATAATTAAAAATTCTCAGTTTAGGAAAAATTTAATTATTAAAAAATCCTATCAAAACTTAACGGAATTCCACAAGACTCTAAGATATGTCTATCATGGTAATTTAAAACACATATAAACCTTAGTCACCCAATGGGATTGATCATTAGAATGCCTTTCACCACTTTGGAGGATTAAAAAGTCAAGGATAATTAAAATCATCAGTAAGCAAGATTAATTACCTAAGGAAAAAAAACACTCTATGAAAGGACTTCCCTAATGATAAATTCCTAGGAAATGAAATAAAAATTGACTCATGCTAACATATTAAAATTATCCCATGTAGGGGAGCAAACATTCCATGTACATAGAAAGAAGTGTTGGGGGCAAAATTGCCCTAATGAGCCATAAGTCTTCAAACTTGTTGTACCACAAGGTACTTATCTTCATGGTACATGACGTTGACCCCTAGTCAAAAATAGGTGGTCAACATGACCCATTTTGGCTAAGTCTAGAAACACGGGTCTATTGGAGGCATGTGTGAGGTAGAACCAAAATTGGTGAAGTTTGTGGAAATGAAGGGGTAGTTTCTTCGGAAATGAAGAGACAACAAGTTTCTGGTTGAGGGCACATTTGAGATGCACCGGCGAAGGTGGTTGCAGAGAATGTTGCGACATAGAATCTTGTGGTGAAGGATATGTTCATGAGTTTCTTGGTGAGGTGAGGTGATTCATTTGACTCTGCTGAATCTGTAAACCAAGCCAATATTGTTCATGTTGTAATTTTTCTTCTATAACAAAGACTTAGTTGAGCGTTAGGCACGATTTGTGCCACCCACACTATATCTATGTTTCTCTTGTTTGTTTTATTGTTGTTCTCTTGGATTCTCATGTTCTTGGATGTATGCTTAAATATGACTAAGTGTTAAAGAAATTAATGAATGTATAAGTATACAAGAGTTGCACTAGAGTAGGAGTGTGACTCGTTGGTAGCCTATAATGGAGTATGAGTATGCTCTAGGTGAAGAGGCGTAGTTCATAAAAAGTAACCTTGATGTTTCCAAGTGGCCAAGTGAGAAACGTCTTCTTGCCGCATGCCCTCAAGCGATGCACGATTGTAAGGAACGCTATGGGGATGTGATAAGATGTTTTAAGCACTGAAAGATTTGCATCTTAATAATTGTTTTTTGATCCCTCTTGTTTCTTAATAAATCCATAGTTAAAATGGATCTACGTTGACAGATGCCTAGTAAATGATCCATGCCATAATTGGCTTTCCTTTTCTTTTCCTCACACACCTTTGAACCTAAGAATTTACTCCCCAAAACTAGCATAAACATGACCATAAATGAATATATTAATCCTCAATATGGTTTAATAACACTTAAAAATGAATGGAATGCTGCCACATTCTCTACACATTTTTCTAATTTGGTATTCAAATGCAATATGCTTTCTTGTTTTATGTAATTCTAATGTCATAGCTCTACATTTTGGCCCACCATAACCTAACGACATTATCAACACAATGTACCAATCATTTGCACATAGTGTGATGAAGAAGTGAATTGGATTATGAAGGATTATAAAACGAATAACTTTCAAGACTTTGAAATAAATTCAATGAGGGAGTCTCAATTAATGTTACAATTCCACTAACTAAATGGTGAACTTTTTATTTCATTCCTTTAAAAAAATATAAAAGAGGAGAGGGAATTTGAAGGTTTAGTATTTATAGAGGCCACATGCCTTCTAGGTAAGAGGTTAAACTACAACTAGGGGTAATATCCATTCTCATCGATATCATAGATTGGAACTCCATAAGAATTTTAGCAACCTACATCCCAACTATGATTACAATCTGAAATTGAGTGTTAATAACTTTACATTTATGTTTGTGATATTATTCTTTACATGGGGAAATAAACACATTTGAACCCTTGATCTATTCTACATAGCCAACCCTCTCCAAATCATCAAATAATGCATAATCAAAAACAAAAATTTGAAGAGGAACATGGATTACCAAAACCTTGTCTTCCAAGGAGGATGAATTTGATGCTTTAGCACCTTCATTACCCATATATTCGGCATGTGGAGTTGAAATAGAGTCTTCTATATCATCATCTTCTTTGACTTATTCTAGGTTTGAAATTTCATGCATGGGGGTTCATGGGATGGTGAAAAATCTAGGTCTTACAAGGACTCATTATCATATATGTCATGTGATTTAAATGTATCTTCAATATGTTTTTTTTCAACTTCCCAATACCCACAAAATCCTTGATCAAACCTACAAATGAAGATATTTCTCCTTTTCCCAAAAATCTAAACCAATCTCTTGTATCTCCTACCAAGCTACGATAACATGATCTCATCATAACATCTTCATGATCAATATTAATTTCTAAAGAACATAATCCATATTACAATATTATGTAATGCTAGATGAATGGCCCCATGAAAACTTGGAACATGCTTGATCCATCTTGAAGGATCCTTATTTGGATACCTTGGAATAATCAAAAAGTCAAAGGCATAATACATACTATAACATCATGATGTTATCCTTACAAATATTCAAAATCAAATATTGATATGAAACCTAGAAAATAAATTACATTCATACAGTTTCATACCAATGGAGTCACCAGATAAGAATGACAGATATTCAAAATGAGTTTTCTCATAAAATCACTATCGACATGTCTACTAAATCTAGGAAATGAACATTATCCTCGACAACGATGTGAAATTGTTACCTCCCAAACTTGTACTTCTTGTACTAAATCCCTAAAACACAAGTGTAGCCTTGGTGAAACTCAAGAGGGTTGGCCACTATCAAAACAATAGCCTTCTTCTCACTTTAGGCTAGCTCTCCTTCGATACAATGGGGTTATCCCTAAGATAGCCTAAGACAATAAAATGATAGTCACAAGGAATGGATGATGAGGTTTAGGATAACAAATATGAATTCCAACTCTTACTCTAATCTATTTTAGAATTGTTAACAACAAAAAGAAGAGTTGATTTTATAGTTTTTTTAGGTTTGTCGAGAGAAAGATCAGTCCCTAAAACACTATTGGGCATATGGAGTCTATAAGATAGTCAATGAATGTTTTTTCTCATGATGATATGGAAGCATATAGATTGAATGAATAATCTACATCAAACATATCTTGCTGGACACCAAAATTTAAATTTCTTAAGGGGAGTCTAGATGAAGAAAGATCCCCAAACATGCATAAAGAGTGTGACTACTACAAGATCATGTAAATTAAAGATAATATAAATTAATAAATAAGACATTTGACAACATTTTCCAGCAATAAATACAAATATTTGAAGGGGGAATGGACCACAATTAAGATTTTTTTGATAAGGAATAGAATTACTAAGTTTATAACCCTTCAATATCACATTTGATGTAAGAAATATGAACATTATCATTTAGCAATTCAATTCAAAGCACGTGCCTCAAGCTCCAATAACACCAAGCCATAATATCTAGTCATTCTCTAAACTTTCAACTAAACCATTACAATAGAAGGAGCTTGTCGTTTTATAGAGAATAGGCTCAAACCTCCTTTACATAAAATGAGATCCTATATTTCTCCTAGGAAACGATAAAAAAATAATAACTACTTACTAACTCCCAAATGACAAGTCAAATTAATAATAATAAAATGATAAATAATATGGACTATATAGTGGGGGTGACCCATGTCATCATCCTCAAGCAACATGCTCATGCAAGTCCATGCAAGGTGCCATTTTCCGTCTTCTCCTTTGGAATGTTCCTCAAGATTCACCTTCAATAACCACCCTCCAATAAAATAATATATTTTCCAAGTCAAAGGGGATGGAGTGCTCTTCAATAGATGGAGTTATAACTTCTGAAGATTGAAAATATGTCGAGTGTCAATCACCTATAAAGAAGGCGTTCTCCAAGGAAACCTATTAACCAACAAAAAATGCAAAATAATCCTTGGAATAGGCGAACACTTAGATATCATGCAAGTTATAACATCCCATCAATAAATAATATAATAATCCCTAACATAAAGTTCCCTTCAGATGTTTGAAATGGGACCACATTCACTAAACAAGATAATATAAAAATAACCCAAGGAGAAGTGTGCCCTTGAGAAGTGTGTCGAGGTAGTTTGTTATGCCTCCTTGAATTGAGATCCAAATAAATATAATAATCCTTAACAATTGTGCCCTAGATACATGTGCAAGGAGGACCACATTTATTAGGCTAAATAACAATAAATTGCTCCTTGAGGAGGTGCACTCTAGGAGAGTGTGTTGATAATAGTTGTTATCTCCCTCAATAAATGTGCCAATGATACCTTGAGAAACCAACCACACAAAAAAATAGATATGGTTGTTACAAAAAAATTCTCATATGAAATAACCAATTTGTCCCTCAAGAAATGACATAGAGATGTGTTTCAAGAAGGTCGATTTTGATTGTTATAACAACCTCCAAGATAAGGATGGACTAGGAGAATGTACAAAGGAATAGATCCACATGCAAGGTATAAAAAACTCCTCAAACCATTAGCCAACGACCTAGGATAATGTGCACATGTGGTGTGCTCCTCAAGAAGGAATCTCAACCCTCCAATATACCAATGTAAATCCCAAGGCAATTGTCATAGGAAATAGTACCAAAGAGTGTAAAAACTCAAATAATTACATTCAAAACTTAGGAACCCCTAAGTTGATAAGTGTTCCCTTCTAACATATGAAAGAACCCATGTTAGACTAACCAATGCATCACTTTAATGATCAATTAAATCAAATAATTAGCCATAATACTTAGGAAAAACTCTTAGTTGATAAGTTCCCCTATCAATGCTAAGCAAACCCCACAAAAGCACTAAAAATTCTACATGTGCAAAATGAAAACTTACAACAAAATGGTAATAATTAATAAGACAATATCTATCAAAATACCAACATTTTGGTTCCAAGGCAAAAATTCTCCAAATGCAATGTGTGTGAGTAGGGAATATGACCTGAAACAATCTTCATACAATATAAGTGGTAATATTGACAACAACACAACTAGATCTACCATCATTGATATTCAATTAGTTTTTATCAATGTAGAATATTCTCTCACCTCCTTTGTAAACCATCAAAAAACAAATCACATTAGATTCAAAACCATATATCCTAAAGACATTTTTAACAATATGAACCAACAATGTATTATAAAAAATTAGATATGATAATGCATAAAGTAATAAAAAATAATAATACAATACATTGTATTAGAACAATTTAACTTGTTTTTCTTTTGTTAAAAAATTTACAACACATATTCAAAACCATATATACTAAAGACATTTTTAATATTTTTAACAATATGAAACAACAATGTATTATAATAAATTAGATATGACACTGCAAAATAATAAAAAATAATAATATAATAAAATATATTAAAACAATTTAACTTTTTTCCCTTCAAATATATTCATTTTGTTAAAAATATTATACCACATAATATATATCAAATACTTTAAAAATGAAAAATGGATATAAACTTTCAATGTTTATAAATATTAAAAAAATTATAAATAATAAAAACTAAAATTTATGATGATGATGATGATGATTAACATCCACTAAGATCAAATTGGTCTATCGGATCTTAAGAGGGTAAGTGACTACTTGTGATTCTTTAGAATTTTGTTTCTGTGCTCGAAAAGCATTAAGAGAAGCTTTCCAAGATCACCATAATTTTGTTGAGTTAAGAGGTTAGGAAGGCTGGTAGTGTGATAAATATTTTGAAAATGAGATCTAGTATGGGTATAGGCTGGACAATATAAGAGAAGGTGATTTTCATCTTCAACCTTTTTAGTGTCACAAAGGTGACACACTCTTTCATCCCATGGCGTTTTAGGAATTGACCAATGCCTAGTTTCACTATGGAGCTCGTGAGAATTTGTTCTTATCTTAGCAATGCTTATTTTTTTCTTTACACTTGTCAAAACAAATAGATAATTTTGATCTTCTAGATTAGGGTTGCTTACATCTTTATAATACCTTAATTTTGTTTTTTCCTCTAACTCTTTATCACACCACATTTTCTCCTTAAATTTTGATTTGACATTTTTTTTAATAGTATATTTATTCTGCAAAATGGTTTCTTCCATGATTCCCCAATAGTTTAGCCAAGACCGAGCGTCTTTATGCCATCCTCGCTTGAGTCGATGGTGGTTGTGACTTGATTTTGAATAAATTTTAGGTAGCCTCTTGTCTTCCATGTTGTTTAAATTGTTCTTATACATTATGTATCTAGTCATAGCCATGCTCTCAATGGGGGAGAGGCTTGTTTCTAAGAGGAGGATGAGATATGGTGTATTTCCTTTAATTTTGAGATTATAGGTTATAAAATTCTTTTGTATTTTCTCTATCTTTCTCCAGGATTCACGAGAGATACTGCAACCCCAAACTTCACATCCATAAAGAATAACATGTGTAACAAGAGTCTCAAAGAGGAGTTTATTCTTATCCCAACTCCAAAGTTTAGCTGATTTACAATTGTTTTCAAGCCCATAATAAGCTTTCCATCCCCCAATAATCATTTTCTCAATGTTATACTTCCAATTGAGCTTGTGGTAAATATCAATTCCAAGATATTTGCATGAAGTCACTTCCTCCAATTTGTTGTTGTCATATACAAAGGTATCATAAGGGATCTTATTGGATTTAATAATAATGACCTTAGTCTTATTAGTATTAACAGTCAACCCATATTGGAGAAAAATTACTTGAGGATTCTTAGTTGGTTTTCAAGATCATGGGGACTCCTTACCATAAGAACGATATGATCGTCATAAAGAGGAAGATTGATGACTATACCGGTGAGAGTAGGGCCGACACAACCTTCTTTTTCCAAGCATTCTTCTAACTTGTCAATGTATATGCCAAAAAGAGTAAGGGACAAGGGACAACCTTGTTTGACTCCGATATTGCAGTTAATCTCTTTTGACCAGCCCTCAGTGTTTTTAAACTTAGCAATAACATTCTCATACATCCTTATTGCAGCAACCCTCAACTCAATAGGCACTTTTATCTCTTCCAACCTATTCCAAAGGTTTTTCCTAGGGACCATGTCAAAAGATTTTCTAAAGTCAACAAAACAACAAAAAAGATTGGTTTTAGTATTGCGGAAATTCTCTGCAATGATCCTAAAGGTAACAAGATGGTCCACAGTTGAATGATATCTCCTAAACCCAACCTGACCTTGATCTATTTTACCGTGACTTTCTAGCCAAAGACTAATCCTCTTTTTCAAAATAATTCCATAAAGCTTGGCTAAAATATGGCTAATGATAATGGTCCTATAATTAGAGGGAATGTTTCTATCCCCATTTTTAAAAATAGGAACAATGAGGCTTTGCGTCTAGGGTTTAGGGAATCCCTGCTTGACTGCTAAATTGAAGAGCTTGTGTATGTGAGGGATAAGTATTGACCCTCCGATTTTAAATATTTCAACTTGGTAGCCTTCAATGTCCTTATCTTTCCCATTTGTGAGTCTCTTAACCTCGAACTCTATGTCATCTAAAGAAAAAACTTCTTCCTTTGTAGGGACAATAATAATGGTGTCCATGGCATTAGGGAACTCGTAAAGACTTTTAAGGTAGGAATTCCAGTCCCTTAAGGGAATCCTATTATTTTCTTTAGTATTGTGTTTTAGAATTTGGCTCCAGAACTTCTTAGGATCCAACTTGTATAGTTGTTAAAGTTGCTCTTGCCTTTTATTGATATAGTATCTTTTTTTCCTTTTAATTAGGGCTTTGTATGTTTTGATCTTATCGAGTTTTAAGGGCTCATTAGAAGCATCCCTAATGGATTTCCTAGAAATTTTATATTCTTTATCATACCAAGGGTTGGTCGTTCTATTATTCTTTTTATAGGACACCTCAAAAGAGAACTTGTTAATAGAAGTGGAAAGGGTAGTTGTAAAATTATGATAGAGTTCTTCAATGTTGTCCTTATAAGTTAGGAGGTTTAATTTACTATTTAAATCCTTTAAGAAAATGTCAACTTTACTTTTGTCAAAGTGCAAATTCCTTTGATTATAAAAATTATCTTCAATGGTGCTCCTATGCATGGAAAGATTTAGAGTTAGGGTTAAAGGTTTATGATCAGAGTCAGGATCATGGTCATTTAAAAGGTCAAAAGTTGTTATTTGGTTGGAAACGGGGTATCAGATATCACATAATCTACAACACTACTACCTAGCCCATGAATACAGGTCATCTGGTTGGAGTTTGGCCACTTTATTACTCCATTGCAAATTATTAGGTCTTGAGAGCTACAAAGCTTGACCAACTCAGTACCAAACAAATTATCAATTAGGTCTTCAGAGCTTCTTTTGTAGTTATTAGATAAAACAAGGTCCTCATCTAGCCATAAAGGATTATGGTTGGAGTCATTGCTTAAAAGAGTAGCTTGTTTAGTTGCAGTCCTAGCATTAAAGTCTCCTAGCAAGAGGATATTACCTTTATTTTCCAAATTATAAATATCTTGTTCTAAATTATTGTAGGGACAATTTTTATCTAGATTATTTTTCTTATAAAAAATAGAATTAATAGGTGCGAAATAACAAATTTCTATATACATCTTCTTATCATTGGTGTATGAAGTTTCTATCCAAATGTATTGATTAAGAGGGTCAATCTTATGAAGTTGAATGTGAGGAGAAATTCTCTTTCTAATATAACAAGCTATGCCTCCTATCCCTCTACGGTGGGATTTTTTGTTCCATGTCGACCACAAGACAAATCCTTCCATGTTATGGACCTTAAACTCCTCATGCTCCCAAGTTTCAGCTAGACAAATAATATCAATATCACTCGGGATCCAACTTATCATAGGACCCTTGCACCATGGAAAGCCACGACAATTCCAAAAGAGGATCACAAGTGTCCCAAATTCCTATTTATTATTATCCTTTTGGTCTCTATCCCTAAAAATAGCTTTTTGATTTCTAATTATTGCCCATTTTCCTTCTTTTCTGGCTTCTTTTACCTTTTGAAATTCCTTCCTTAATTTTGCTTGGTCTTCGGGAATGAGGTCTTCATTTATAAATATTCCTCACCCTTTTAAGCTTGGAGATTTACTAAGTATGCTATATTTATGGTCATTACAACTTACTTTGAGATAGATCAACCTATCTTTGTGATCAATTATTTTTCCTAGCCTCTTTGCTTCTATAAGGTAAGTTGTATCAATTTGTGATTTATTTTTTTAATTCTTCTTTTACTATTTCTAGTGTATCCTCCTCTTGTTGTTCTTTTATACCAAAAATTATGAGGTTCAAGGATTTTTTGTTACGCTCATGGTCTAGTTCAATTATCTTATTCATTTCCCCTTTGATGGGTTTGATATCCAATTTGTTTTCCACATTAGTGAGGGTCAAATTGTTGGTTAGTTTTTCTTCTAGCTCTTTAATCCTATCTCTCAAGTTGTGATTTTCTTTGACCCCTCCTTCTTGGGTTGATTGTTTATATTTTTCCATTTCTTGAATTCTATCCTTCATTGTCTTCAATTCACTCTTGAACCCTAAGAATATATCCTCTATTTGAGTTTGAATGGTATCTTTAATTTTTGTATCAATCATTGCCTCTAGCTCTATTTGGAGTTTTATGTCTCTTTCTTCACTCCTTTTTTCTAATGTTTCTAACTCTATTTGGATTTTGGCATCTCTCTCTTCTCTTCTTTTTTCTATTGATTCCATATAATCGTAAAGGATCTCTAGGGTGATTTTGGGGGGGGCTCCCCTTATTAGTATGAGTTTTTGGAATAGGTGGTGGAGTGCTCATATTCAAAAGAAGAGAAAAAATATGTAACAATTATTATTAAGGATTGACTTTATCTCTCAAATCAACTTTTACTTATGGAACTTAAAATAAATAAAATATATTTAAATCTCTTCACCTAAAATTAAAATTGAATCAAAGTAAAAAGTGACTCACCTCATTTCAGATGTCCAATTTCTCAACCCATTGAAGAAGCCAAAATAGATTATTCTGGGTAAAAAGGGTAAAAACCAAATAGAAGTATTATTCCCGTTCAAAACCCTAGATATATAATCTTAGAAACACAATATCTCCTTAAAAAATAAAAAAAATAAAAAACAAACAGAGAAGTATTATTATTCTCGTTCAGATATAATTTCAAACCTGCAAAGTAGTATTCCCGTTATTTCTATTCAAAACCACAGAGAAATAATATTCCCGTTCAAAACCCTGTTCAACTTAAACTTATATTTGTTAAACTAACAAGAAGTCACACCTATATCACCATATTTCTTAAACTAACAAGAAGTCACACCTCTATCACCACTAATGCAAAAGTCACCACAATAACAACAATCAACACAATAACAATAGTTCATCATGGTTAACAAAAACATCTATATCAATAACGAAAATAATATATACATCACTAATGAACAATTATTAAAATGAATATGAAAATTGGGCCATTCTAACTAGAATAGGCCACCTTATGAAAATTGGGTCATTATAACTAGAATAGGCCACATGATGAATTAAGTAGTATATATTTAAAACTTAATAATTAATTTTTTTAATTTAATAATAATTTTTTTGAAAATTAATATATTAAATAAAAATAAGGGAAATTATTATTTATTTTAAGATAATGAAATTTATTATAACTTAGTGGTTAATTGGTAGTGAGGATAGTCATTACTTGCTTTTATTTACAAATATAGGTTGACTAATTATCATTATTCAAGAAAAACCATGCCACTTGCAATGACATGCTGGTGGTTTATAAGGGGTTATACTTCAACTCTTGCTAGATGTCTTTAGGTCTTGAGACATTAACATGCTCCCTTACATTTGTAGAAGATGAACTCATAATCAATCAAAAGTAGTTCTAGGTCTTATTTAAGGACCAAGAGACAATTCTAACTTATATAGTATTCATAAGAAAGCCAATGTCCTTTGTGATCATCATTGAGGTTACTTCTAATGGAATCATGTGCTCTCTAGCAATATGTAATCCTCATCTCATAAATAAAACTAGATACTATCTTTGATTACGGTTTAACCTATTACCCCAGAATATATATATATATATATATATATATATATATATATATATATATATATAATAGAAATATTGTATATAAGAGAAGAAAAAAAATCCCATACATTCAATACACAATTACACTTTTAATAAATTTTAAAAATAAGTTCTTTAAATATGAATATGCATATCTTTCCATTCTTACCAATATTACTCTTTATTTTTTCATTACAAAAACTCATTCATTCGCCCTTTTCATTATATTGGTTTTGTTATCAAACCAAATGTATTTTTTGTTGGTTGTGGAGCCTGATTATCTTCCTGATTCAGAGGTCCTTGCTTTCAGCCGTGTTTATACCCCATGAAGTATTTACACCCCAGAAGTATGTACACTCTTCCATGCGGGGGAGTGCAGAGGGGGGGTACCCCCTATGCGGGGTCCGGGGGCAAGCGGGCCCCTAGCGGGGGTTCGGGGGCGAAGCCCCCGAAGCAAAAATTGCCTTATAAAAGTATATTGTAATTTCATTGTAAATCTGGACCGTTCATTATAAGGTTGCAGATCTAACGGTAGAGATTATGTTAGGGTTTTTTTCCCTAGAAGTCAACCCTCTTTTATGAGGGAAAGGTATTGCGGCTATGGTCGATGGTGAATATTGTATTCTGAAAGAGGAGACTGTGAGAGACAGAAGAGGAAGTTACAGCGGGTTTTTCTGTAGGTTGTATCCCTTCATTTGCTGGATAATAATAAAGGAAGGACCTGGCAATTTCTCTGGTGGAAGTAGCCCACATTGGGTGAACCACGTAAATCTGTGTCTCTCTTGTATTGTGTGTCTTCTGTGTTTTGTTTATGCATTTGTTTTATTTTATTGCTCTGTGGTCCTATTTTTCTAACAACTGGTATCAAAGCATAAGGTAACTCGTAGGAAAAGAGAGTTCCTGGTTCAAGTGGGAGCAATGTCGGAAGATGGAAAGTTTAGGGTCGAGAAATTTAACGGCCAAAACTACCAGTTATGGAAGATGCAGATGGAAGACTATTTATATCAGAAGGATCTATTCTTCTTACCATTGAGCGGAGTAGCAAAGAAGCCAGCGGCCATGAAGGACGAAGAATGGGAGATTCTTGACAGAAAGGCTCTAGGAATGATATGGCTGAGCCTGGCAGCGTCGGTGGCTTTCAATATTTCGAAAGAAAAGACAACGAAGGGTTTGATGGATGCATTGGCCAAATTGTATGAAAAAACCTCAGCGTCGAATAAGGTATTTCTAATGAAGAGATTATTTAATATGAATATGTCAGAAGG
>ML791733.1:680861-691383 GCA_009831015.1 Picea engelmannii | reverse complement strand
TATTAAGATGAATATTCAATCTAGATCAATATTAGATTGTTTGAAGACTTGGAATTTAGCTCATATTTATTATGTATCATATAAATATATAAGATTACTTTTTAATTAGTCTAATATGACAAAAGTAGTTGACATCCATCCATTTTCAAATTGTTTCAAATGTAAAATAACAAGAAGTATATTAGGATTAAATATATTAAGATAATAGATGAATATGTAGAGAATGAAAGGATTCTCAAGATATATAATTATTCTTTAAGGTATATAATTATGCTTTAATCAATTATCAAAATGAAGAATGTTTCAAAATGCAAAAGGTTTGGGTTTATATTATTGATATGTTCTAATCATGGAAACTAAGAGAATGCAATATCAATCATTAAATAATTGTATTGATTTTAACAATGATATAACACAAAACAATAGGACATTATTCATTTTAGTGATGATATTAAAAATATGATTTAGATAAATAAGGGAGTTGAAATGATTTCAACAATGTCATAACACAAAACAATAGGGTGCATTTATTTTAGAAATGATACAATGAAAAATGATTTAGAGMAATTAGTTACTATGATTTCAATAATGACATAATGAAAAACAATRCAWTGCATGACACAATGTTAAATGAATTAGAGCAATTAGTTGCATTGATTTCAATAATGACATTAATGTAAGAAAATATGCATTGATTTAAGTGATATACAATGAAAAATAATTTAGAATAATCATATTCATTTTAACAATGATATAACATAAAACAATAAGGTGTATAGCACAAAACAATAGGGCATATTGATTTTAATTTATTTTTTTATTTTTTTTAACTGTAACGGTTATGATTTTTATTTATTTGTGAATAAAAGTAGGGGTCTTTGCCAAGGCAGCCCCGGATACATAGATGATAGCTAGCTTTATCAGGTTCTTTGTTACACTGTCTTCAAGGGAGTTTATGGCTGATGTCATCATTGATTTGGATCTCCCCTTTAGGGAGGATGCATCCTTTGTTTGCCATCCGGTCCGCTTCTCCATTCTAGCTTCTGAGAATGTGATAGAACTTAATGGAGGTGAAAGCTTGTAGGACTCTTTTCACTCTACCCAGAATTTTGTTGAGGCAAGCATTATTGAATAGGTCCTCCGAGTTTAGTTTTTTAATAAGAAGCTCTGAATCTCCGAAGATTTGGAGATCTTTGTCTCCCTTTTCTCTTGCTATGAGGCAATCTCTAAGGATGCCGAGGATCTCTGCTTGATTATTAGTCTTCTAACCAAGGCCCCAACAGAAGCAGTCTCTTATGGTCCCATCCGGGGTGTAAATAATCCCTCCAGCGCCCGCGTTTCCGGGGTTTCCTTTGGAGGCCCCGTCAAAGAAGATTGTGGTGAGGAATTTAGATTTCCACCAGTTTGTGAAGCTTTCTTCAGAATCTCTTAATCTCCACTCCGGATTTGCTATTTGAGGTATGAGGAGGCGCTTGCGAGGAGAGGGATCTAATGGCCTGAGCCATCTTCGTTCTTCAGGTCGGAGAAGTGGGTCTTCATTGAAGTAATGGTGTTGCGCTGATTCTAGGAGCAGAGCTTTAGCCTTGACAGCAACCTGTAGGGGAGTGCGAGAATGTTCATTAAAAATTTGTTCATTCTGAGCCAACCAAAGCTGCCAGCAAACATATTTGGGGATTGCTGTCCAGATTTTCCGCCAGAAGGATTTAGAGGGAATGCAAAGAGGGTAGATGTTGTTCCAAGAGGCAAACCAATCTGCAACTGTGCTTCGGGGGAAGGCTGGAATTTGCAGGCCCAGAAGGGAGAGTCTCCATACTTCCTTGGCGAAGTTGCACTCCAGGAATAAATGTTGGACTGTTTCTGTATTGCTTCTGCAAAGTTCACACCTGTGAGGCCCTGCAAATTTCCGTTTCTCTAGATTATCGCCAGTAAGAAGTTTGTTTTACACCGTTGTCCAGAAGAAGAAATTGACTTTGGGGAGAGCTAAATTGTCCCACACTAGCTTCCAGAAGGCAGGTGGATGGCTGTTGTCCCTTGTATTCTGTAGAACTTTGTATCCGACTGCTGAAGTGTAAATTCCTGTCGGTCCCCAAGCCCAGCTATCCTTCAATCTACGGTTTTCAGGATTGTCACCATCTAATGATTCGATTAGGATATTTTTTTGGTGTGTGAGCCATTCAGGTATTCCTGTAAAATCCCAGCCGGCCCAGTCTCCCCATCTGTCCCACGTAGAGATATCAAAGAGTCTGGTTTTGCCTGCCCGGAATAGCCAATTTCTGAGTTCTGTTGTGTCTTGATTCTCCTCCAGAGGATCACGCCCCATTATTCTATCTTGCCAAATAAAGGTACTCTTGCCATTGCCCGACGCTCTGTACAAATGGTTGTTGAAAAACTTGTTGCTCTTGCAGCATAATTTCCAGACTAGCGTGCTTTTTCCTGTGCAGTCGAATTGAAGATTTCTGAAAGAGGAGAATCGGGTGTATTTGCAGAGGAGAGTTTGACTGGTCGGGTGATGGGGGTCGTGGGCAAGTTGCCAAAGGATTTTGCCTCCGAACGAAAGATTGATAAGGGTGGGGTCATGAATTTGGAGTCCACTGTCTGCAATTGGGCGCCGAACCAAATCCCATTTTGCTAAGTGAAGTCGTTTTTCGTTTCCTTTTCCCCCATGCCAGAGGAAATCCCTTATCAACAATGTGATCTGGTCCGTGACTACTCTGGGAGAAAGAAGAAAGGCCGACTGATAGATTGGCAGCGCGACCAATTGAGATTTTATTAGAATTAATTTGCCTGCGTTGGTCAGCCAGAAGCCACCCCAGGCTGCGATTTTGGTCTTTAATTTGCTGATGATGTCTGTCCAAAGAGATGTTCGATTGGCCCCCATTGTGATAGGCAGTCCTAGATATTTAATTCTTTCCCAGTTGGCGTGTCCATTGAAGCCCAAGATTTTCACGATGTTGTTCAGCTCTTGCTGCCCTGTGTTCCAGCAATAAATTTCACTCTTTCTCTCGTTGATTAGAGCTCTTGAGACTCTGCAATAGCTTTTGAGGACAGTATCAAAGGCTGTGGCTATTCTGGAGGAAGCTCCTCCGAGGAGCAGAGAGTCATCTGCAAAGAGAGAGTGATTCATAGCTACAGCTTCTGGGGAGGGTTTTAGGCCGGGAATGTTTCCAGCTATTCTTTCAGCTGAGAGTTTTCTGCTAAGAGTGTCTGCCATTAGGATATACAGAAAAGGAGAGAGGGGGCAGCCCTGCCTTATGCCTCTCCTGGCTTGGAAAAAATTGGAGGGTCTGCCATTAACAAGGGGAGCAATCCAGGGATTTTCTATACAGGCATTTAAGAGCTGTACAAAATGAGGCGAAAAACCAAAGGCAAGGAGGGTCTTGATGAGAAACGAGCGATTTACTCGATCGAATGCGTTTGCCATATCTAATTTGATCAACATTCCTCTCTCTTTTCTTCTTTTGCTGGAGTGGATTATTTCCTGTACTTGTATGACATTGTCAAGAATGTTTCTGCCCTCCACAAAGCCTCCTTATGGGCTGGAGATCAGCTTCTTAAGCAGGGGCTTGATCCTGTTTGCCAGCAGTTTGGCCAGGATTTTGTAAGAGGCATTACAGAGTGATATGGGTCTAAACCTGGCAAAGGTTTCAGGGTTGGATTCCTTGGGAATTAAAGCGAGATAAGTGGAATTGATCCCTCCTCCAATCTTGTCTTTTCGCATGAACCCCTTAATCATCTTTTGGAGGTCTCTTTTGATGATGTTCCAGCAGACTTTATAGAAATGGATTGAAAATCCGTCAGGGCCTGGAGCCTTTTCTGAGCCCATGGACCAAATTACTTTGATAATTTCCTCCTCTGTTACCTCTCTGGTGAGGACAACATTATCTTCTGGACTGAGTAGGTGAGGAATATTACTCAAGAAATCTGTGCATTCTTCTTCTGTGGCCTGGGTTCCATCACTAAACAACTTTTTGAAGTGGCTATCTGCTGCAGCTTTAATTTGTGTGATGCCTTTGCTGACCTGACCTTCTGCTGTCTTTATTTCAGAGATATGGTTCCTTGACAGCCGTGCTCTATATTGTCTATGGAAGAAGGAGGTGTTCCGATCCCCTGCCTCTAACCACAAGCTCCTGGACTTGATTCTCCAGTATTCTTCTTCATTGCGGAAGGATCGATATGCTAAAACTTGTGCTTTTGTTTCTTTTTCCAGCAGTTCCGGAGTAATCTCTTTGTTTTCAATTTCTGCCTGCGTTGCTTCCAGATTCGCCACTGCGTCTTTTCTTGCATTGATTGGAGTAGGGGCTGGAGTCTTTATCCACTCTTTCAATGCTTGTTTGGTAGCTTTCAGTTTCTGTTCCCATATGTAGCTAGAGGATCCTGTGAAGGCTTTGTCCCAAGCTTCTTTTACGATATCAAAAAATCCCTCTCGCTCTATCCATGTGGGGCTGAAGCGAAATGGGAGAGGACCGAGATCTTCTTCTTCCTCTATGTGTAGCAGAATCGACTTATGGTCAGAGGTAAGCTTTGGTAATATTTTGTTTGTGATTAGTATTTTTCCCATGATGAGGGAACCTTGAACCATAAAGCGGTCAAGTCGAGCAGAGATATGCTCTGATCCTGTTCTATTATTTGACCAGGTGTATAGGCCACGTGCAGGACTGAAATCTAGAAGATCCCAATGATGCTGAAGGTCCTCCACAAAGGTTAGCATCGGGTCTCTGTTGGTGGAGCCGCCTCTTTTCTCTTTTGGTTTGAGAACTATGTTGAGGTCTCCTGCTAAGATTATGTTGCTGGGGTTGTGCTGATCTAGAAATGCTGAAAGAGAGGCCCAACATTCTCTTTTTTCTGAATAAATGACAGGAACGTAAAGATTAAATAAGGAGATTGTCAACTTACTTGCGAAATGTGTCAGCTCCGTATAGATCCAATGTTGAGTTTCATGTGATTTGTTCAGCGAGAAGTTTTCTTCTGTCCAAAGAGTTGCCAGCCCTCCGGAGGAGCCCCTTGAACTTACTGCAATGCCAGCTTTCTTCTTCCATTTTGTTTTTCTTATGTCTAGTAGAAGTCGGTCTTCGATCTTTGTCTCTTGGAGCATGAGGATATCTGTGGGTTCTATTTTTTGAAGGTCCATGACTGCTTTAGCTTTGGAGGCGTTTCCTAGTCCTCTACAATTCCAAGAGGTGAGTTTCATATTGAACTTATGAGGAGGGGGAAGGGCCTCCCTTAGGCGGCCTAGATTTGGTATTTTTGCCAAAGGACATTTCTATAGTAGATTGATTTCCTTGGACTTTAAGTCTCTCTGCTTCCTCTTCCCTTAATTCTTTGCGGGATTTCCTTCCTGCTCTTTTAGTGGGACGCTCAAGGGTTTCGTCCTCTGATGATCCAACACTTTCAGTTTGTTTAGGCTTTGTTATTTCAGCATAGGTTGGATTGAGGGGGCTGCCTTGCGAGGCCACTTCCTGAATTTCTGCTCCCTTATCTTTATTGAGTGAAGGGGCTTCTGGTTGCTCCTGATTTGTTTTGGTTGTTCCTGCTTGGTTATTCTGCTAGATTTCTATTTGCTTCGGATTTATTTCCTGGTCTTGAGTTTTCTTGAGGTTGCCTGTTGCTCCTGCGTTGTGCCTTTTTCCATTTCCTTTTCTTTGTTGGGGGTTCTTTTGCACTACTGTCCATTGGTCCTCTTTTGACATGTCTGATTGCTCCTCTGCTTTTTTTTTGCAGTGCTTTGCAAAGTGCCCATGACCGTGGCAGTATTTGCATTTGAAGGGGAGCTGTTCGTAGTCCAGCTCTTGGATATGTGACCATCTGGCAACCGTGAGATTGATTGCTTCAGGCAGACCTTCTTCTAGATCAACTTCGACGCATATTCTGGCGCACGAGAACTGGTCCTTCCTTGCTGCATGGTTGATGTATTTTCCGAGCACGTTGCCGATGATCTGGAAGATTTTTTGGTTCCAACAGTGAAGAGGCAGATGTGGTAAGCGCACCCACACTGGGAAAGCCTTGGGGACATCCTGCGTGGGGTCGAAATCTGGAGACCATTTTTTTAGATACAACCCTTGAGGTCCCATGAAATAGGGTCCGTTTCGGAAGATTAAGCTTCTTTCTTCTGTATTTTCAAAAACAAAAATGAAGAAACCCTTACCGACGAAATAGCTCTTAACTCCCTCTTTGATCAGAGGTGACCAGTTCCTTTGTGTCCAATCTTCTACTGACTTTGGGGATGACCAAAGGCCCATGAACTGTCCTATGAGTCCTCTCTCAACGAGATTCAGGGCTTCCTTGCATGTCTCTTCTTCAGGGAGAGCTACCGTGGGGATTGAATCAAGCTTCTTAACAAACTTTTGTTGACTTGCCATGAGAGGGAATTTCTGAGCTGTTGCTATCAATGCTTTGAATGATATTATCTCGGGCAGAGGAGGAGGGCCAGATCCCCCACTAGAATCCATTGGCCGAGTTCAACACGCGCCCTACATCCGCGTGAGTGCTCAGTATGATCTCTAGAAGACCGAGGGTTTCAAGTTGACGCTGTTTGGCTGAAGGATCAGGTTCTGGTGAGGCTCTGACCTGCGCCAGAGGCAGGGGCCGGCGGCTAGGTCTGATTTCAGTCCGCAGCACAGGGGTCCTTCACATCCGAACCCTTAGCAATTATTTTTAAAAAAATTCCTTCTCTTTTTCACTCTGTTCGAGTCAAGATTTCGCATATTGATTTTAATTTTAATGGTGATATTAAAAAAATGATTTAGAGAAATAAGGGAGTCTAAATGATTTCAACAATGATATAACACAAAACAATAGTGTGAATTTATTTTAGAGTTGGTACAATGAAAAATTATTTAGAGAAATTAGTTGTTATGATTTGAATAATGATATAATGAAAAACAATGCAATGCACTAATTTTAGTGATGACAAAATGATAAATGATTTAGAGCAATTAGTTGTATTGATTTCAATAATGACAAAATGCAAAAAAATATGCATTGATTTAAGTGATGATACAATGAAAGATGATTTAGCATAATCAAGTAGTTGTATTCATTTTAACAATGATATAACATAAAACAATAGGGTAATTTCAATGATAATGCTATGAAAAATTATTCAGTGCACTCATTTTAATCGAGGAAATTATACTAACTAAATTAATCCTCTATATTAATTTTAGTATCACTATGAAAAATGATCCAATGCATTAATTAATTGAAGAARTGATAGGAAGAAAATTAATCTTCTATATTGATTTCAATTGTGAGATATGTRAATTATCAAGCTAAATAAATTTAGCAATAAGGCAATGAAAACCAATTTCAACACAAATATAGAACTTGAAGTCCTAYACTWTGGTTAKGTGTGATTTATTTATTAGTATTTTCACATTAAAACCATTATAATATTATGATATATAAAATGTGAAAAACTAGGGAGCTCTAAAATTTTTCAAGGTTTCACTTTTTATTGCAATATCTCAAACCTTTGCATGGTTTACAATTTCAATCTCAATTTCCATGTGATAGAAAAAACTGAATAAAATAGATTGAGATCAATTACTATGTAATATATGATTTATTCAATATCTTCCTATATCACTTATTAATGATATTATGTAGTATATATATATTATTCAATATCTTAACAATTCCATTTTGTTATTATTCAACATCTTCATTACTAAACATTATTACTTTTTTATTATTTAAATTCATAATGATGTAGATTTCAAAGTATCAATTTCATCTTATATATATATATATATATATATTATCATTTAAAAATTTCACATTCCTCTTAGTTTAGATCTATCCTAAGAAGGTTTGTAACTTAAAGAATTTGATCCCTCTAACACACGAAAGATCCGTATTTAATATCTACCCTAATTATATGTAATCCACTAGCTTTAAAACCACAAATTAAAAAAACCATGTACCCCAAATCAGATTTGGGAGTCCAGTTTAACCTAATATCAGAATTCAAACCTTATCACTAAAACCAAATCGCAAACATTCATATGCCTCGACCGCCTAATACCCTATTCCGCGTGCCTCGCCATAATCCTATGATTTTTTTCCTATTACACAGATGAATGACTTAATTATCCCGGGAGTCACACAAAGAGGTCTTGATTACGTCTGGGATTGCAATGATCAAACCTTTCACGTTCAATTTACATTAAAGCTTCAAACAACGTGCTTGGTTTATACACCACTTTTTAATTGGTAATACAGCTTTTTGAACGCATCATATTCTCCATGAGGAAAAGCTCCCATAAGCTTTTCCACATATTGGTGGTCCTGCTCAATTCCTTTCCCAAGCTTGGGGGCTTTACATAACCAAAGGGGGGCCAAAGGCATGGCTGCACGTTTTGAGTTCCTATGACGATATTGAAAAATTATATACAATATCTCCAGAACTTCAAAGATGGTGTACTTTGATCCCTCTTACATTAAGGGCAAGGAATTTTTTCATGATATCTTCGAATGCACTCAAACATTTATTTTATTTGGACGAAATGCATAATAAAACTTTCAAATAAAAAAAATTTAAATACTAATTTTGTTCATAAGACGAGCCACTCAAAATCAATGATAAATTCACACTAATTCACTAATTGTAATTAGTAAAATTGTATTTAAAATTTTTGTAATACGAAGTTATGAGATAGCCACTAATTCTCTTCATATGACACATGAGAGATCACTTTAATTTCCTAATTTCCGAAGGCATTAGAAGGATAAGTTAGCCATAAAGTCATGTCAACGAAAGAGCCTTGGGGGACCAATATCTACCCTGCTAGGAAGTATTCAATGCTACATGAGGCATTCATTATTGTTAATAATCGGGCATTCCTTATTGCTATTCAATGGTTATTGTTATTCAATGCTTATTGCTATTCAATGCTTATTGTTAATAATCGGGCATTCCTTATTGTTATTCAATGCTATGAGGCATTCCTTATTGTTATTCAATGCTACATGAGGCATGCCTTATTGTTAGTATTCAATGCTGCATGAGGCTGGGTATGCACCGTCGGATTCGAATCAATTCAAATCCGACGGTGCGTGGGTAGCCTCACACAGCATTCAGTGCTGCCCAGCACAGTGCTTAATGTTCGATCTTTCAATCCTGAGTCCCTGGACCACAGAGCTTAAAACCACATGGAATAAACGTTGCCACAAGGCGGCTCTATTGTACAGTGAATAAATGTCACGGCATGGCAGCTTTATCCTCATCAGATGTTGCATTCCAAGCATATTTCCATAATCTCATCCCGCCTAAACGTAGTAAACAAAGCACATTGTGTGACTCGAAGGTTCGATGATGGTCCACCTACCTATAGAGCGCGTGTCCGAATGACTTCTCTTAATGCCGGAGGGTGCCATTTCTCCTCGCTCCTTATAAACAGAGGGCATATCAGTCTGCAGCCATTCGTATCATGTCCCGGTTTTTGGCTGCTTCATCAGAATTATTTTGCTATGTTAGCCTAGCGTCGCATCTGTTCAGTGGAATTATAATAAGGAAAGCAAGAAGCGAAACGGAATAATGGAGAATAAACAATTCAAATATTATTATGATGTGCTCATGGCAGAGCCTGGCACTTGCAGAGACCTAGGAAGGATGGGCGTGCTTCCCCCGAAGTGGGGAAACATAAAAAGGGAGATATTTGCTTCCATGGCAGCATCAATACTCCACGCCCTCAAAAGAATCAGAACAACTTGTGCCAAAGTGATTCATTATGCCATGGCCGCCACCGCCTGCAATATATGTCTCCCTGGATAGGCCATGTTATCGCACGGTCTGTAGGAAAGGTCCAAAGGCTTGAGTCAGGGATTGAAACCGGCGTAACAGGAGCTTCCCCACCCACTATCACCTCAATGGGGAGCTCTTTCTATTTAGGAGGTCAAGTCCAAGGGAGACGTCCCTAAGGCAATCTGGTTCAAGAAGGGCTAAAGGATAAAAGATCAGGTCAAGAGTTTCCCTTTCACAGATTGCTGCCCAAGAAGAGATACTCAAGAAAAAGTCTTCCACTGACGATGCACCTGTTTGCGAGACAAAACAAAGAAAAAAACTAGATTGTGCCTGCAGTGGATTAATACTTCATAAAACCAATGATTATCTTCGATAGATATATATGAGCAACAAATAGATATAATTGTTGACGAAGTCAATGATTATCAAAAGGAAAAGGTCACTTCTTTAACAAGTATATCAAGAGCATTCAAAGTGTACAATCAAGCTTTGTATCATATCATTTATGCAATGTCAAATCAGCTCATATACATAAAGTTGTTGCGTCACTATATAATGTTTCTACAATGAGTGTGACGTCTTACTTACATCAATAGGTCAAAAATTGACAAAGAGTGAAACGTTTTAGCAAATTAAATCACAAATGTAATCAATAACCCAATGTCAATCAAGATATAAGGTAAAGGGTCACAACGTTTAGGCATAAACTAGACATGTAAGCAATGTGACGTCACCCTTATACAAATTTTGTTGCAGTCACCACAAGTGTGACGTCAAACC
>ML791733.1:629446-645991 GCA_009831015.1 Picea engelmannii | reverse complement strand
GAAAGGACTTACACAAACCCATTTATGAGAAGGAAATGATGGAAATACTACATGCATTGAAGAAATGGTGTCCTTACCTTATAGGTAGGCACTTCAAGGTCAAAACAGATCATGATAGTCTTAAATACTTCTTGGAACAAAGATTGTCTTCAGAAGAACAAAAAAAATGGGTAACCGAGATATTGGGTTATGATTTTGAAATCATCTATAAAAAGGGGAAGAAAAATGTTGTGGTAGATGGACTCTCAAGAAAGGATGAAGATGTTGAGTGTCATCATGGTGATTGTTGATAGACTGACCAAGTACACACACTTTTATGCACTCTCTCATCCCTTCAAAGCTAGTACAGTTGCCACCACATTCATGGAGACAATTCAAAATCTACATGGCAGCCCAAATATTATTGTAAGTGACAGATATCCCATCTTCACTGGACATTTTTGGACAAAATTATTTTCTTGTTTGGGTAATCAATTAGCTCATAGCTCATCCTATCATCCTCAATCTGATTGACAAACCGAGATAGTGAACAAATGTCTGGAAGGCTACCTTCATTGCTTTGTCTCTGATAAACAAACACAATGGTTCAAATGGTTACCCTTGGCAGAATGGTGGTATAAAACTTCCTTTCATACTGCAATAAAAATGACACCATTTATGGCACTCTATGGATACCACCCTCCTTCCATCACTTCTTCTCTAAAAGAAAAATCTAAGGTTCAAGCAGTGGAAGATCACATCGAGCATCAAGAACAAGTTCTCCAAATCTTAAAGGACAACCTAACCATGGCACAGAATCACATGAAACAACAAGCAGATCAACATCGTAGTGAAAGAATTTTTGAAGTAGGGAATTGGGTGTTTTTAAGACTACAACCATACAAACATATGTCCCTCAAGAAAGACAAGAAGGATAATAAATTATCACCAAAGTACTATGGCCCTTATAAGGTGTTGCAAAAGAATGGTACTATGGCATACAAATTGGAGTTGCCTGTATCTTTACGAGTACACCCAGTTTTCCATGTTTCATGCTTAAAGAAGGTTATAGGTGACAAGATCCCAGTTCAAACTATATTTCCAAAACTTGACGAGGAAGGAAAAATCATATTGGACCCTGAAGCCATCACTGACACAATAATTCTCTAACTGAGTAATATATCCATTTCAGAGTATCTCATTAAATGGAGGAAACTAACGACTGAAGATTCCACTTGGGAAGATCAGTCTTTTATACATCATCATCCAGAGTTACTTAAGCTTTGCAGACAACACTTGTCTCAAGGGGAGGGGCATGATAAGCCCTAATATTGTCTCATTACCCCTTAATTGGGGCATATTACATTAGTAATGTTATTTTATTTATGTCATCTTTATTCCATTAGTTGTAATTATACCTCCTAGTCTCCTATATATACCAAGGAGACATTTTCATTTTGAGTCATCTTGTACTTGAACATTTATGTGAGGTAAAAGGAGGTTTCCCCCTCGAAGAGGCTTATTATCTAAAATTATCTCTTTTTCAAGGCATTGAGTACTTATTCTGAGGTTTTTCTATGCTATATTGATTTTTGGTTCTTAACAATACCCATGTACATCAATCATGTACATAAATACCATATCATATGCCATAAGATATCATCAATGGAGTGCATCAACCATATGCCTCTACCAAGATGCCAACAATGTGCCACAAACAAATGTCATATCACTCATGATATGCCTCCACCATGAATCAAGTGCCACAACCATGTATCTCAATCATTCAATTGTCTCAACTATATCATCCCATATATCATGTACCAAAGTATAAGCTAATCAAGTAATACCAATGTTGTACTTTAGCCAAATACTATCATCCACAAACATATACAATCTATGAGTGTATCAACATGCACTAAACATGTATCCCACCTGTGCCAAGCAAGTGCATCAACCATGCACCACACCTCAACAAGATGAACTACAATAAAAATGTGTTCCCATATATGTATGCCATATCAATCATAAACCATGTGCCAATCATACTGATAGTAGGTGCTTCTAGCAATGTACTAAGAGCGTACCAATCAAAAATCAAGCTATGACTCATCAATTATGTACAACATGACTACCTCATCTACTCACAAACTACATGTTCCAATATGTATCCCATCCATATGCCAAATGCATGCACCAAGATATACAACAAATATGCTTCCAATAATACATCATAAAATATATCAATGAAACTTAAATATGTACCAGCCATGTACCCCAACAGATCATCATCAACCTCCATTCACTACAACAAATACTAAGCATCCAATATGTAATAGAAGTGTGCCTCAGTAGATAAATGACATATCTATATAGCATCATCATGATATATCTCATAACCAAAGTGCAATGACTTCATGGTCACAACCAACATTGTTTTTCAACAAAAATATGTCTCAATCCACACTCTAGGGTTAGTACCATGCATCCAAGATAGTCTTTCAATACTCAACCATATGTCACTGCCATACACACATCAATTATGTATGTCAACATGTAATCATGAAAACCTACAACAACCAATGTCAAACTATGCAACAAACCATGTCAGACCCTGCAACACAGAGGTATACCATTATACCATGCTACAACTCATGTGCATAGCCTTTTTCCCAAGGCTCTTTTACCAAAGATACATGACCTGCTGCAAAGACAGCTCGCACATGTACGTGACTATTATCATTGTAACCCGTGTATTCTTATGAACATGACAAACTTGAGCTTCCCTTAAGGATTCCATTTGGTTCTGACTGTTCAGTTTTCTTCACCCACTTCTGAAGGTGTCCCAACGTTTCAGAACTTGAGCTTTAAGCTTCCATATTTTCAAAAATGTCTTCCTTCCTAACTTCATGCCTTCTTCTAGTCATGCTATATGAAGTCCTCATCATGGAATTTCTTCTTGTGTTCCAACAATCCTAGGATTTGTGGCCAAATCCACTATAGTTGTAGCATCTCATGATGTGACAATGAACAACAATGTGTCCTACTTGATTACATCTCCAACACCTTAAGGTGTTATGAAATCTTTTATTATCTCTCCTTACATACAATCTGCATTCCAAAGATTTGTGACCATATTCATTACATGAGTAAGAGTGACCATGAAAAACATTTCCATACCTTTKCTTTGGTGTCCATCTTGAAGGTGTCTCTCYTCTTTGAGGTGTAAATATGGCTTCTTGATGTCTTCCTTTCTTTGTTCTTTTGAAACTTTCCTTGCCTTGTGTAGATGGTTGACTTGCAACATTATTTCCATCCTTTGAGAGTGAGGGACTTACCTCATGCTTCYTTGAGGTGCTTKMTTCAACATGTGTAGCTTCTTTGTTGTATCCAAGACCTGATTTATCATTTGGTGATCTTTGACTATCCAAKATCTCATTCAAGATTGTTKAGCTATTCAATAATTTGTTTGACTTCTCTACTTTCTTTCTAATATCAACAACTTCATCTTCCAACTTATGACATGACTCTTCCTTTTCATTTACTTGATTCTTTAGTAATTGCTCTACCCTTTTGGCTTCTTCAATTTGGGTCTTGAGATGGACATTAACATCAAGACTTTTGCTAATCTCATCATCTAGCTTCTTATTCTCTTATATTTCATTGATTATTCTTTTGATCTCTTCTTCTTTTTCTCCTAATTGAGTCTTTTTACTTTCTTCTTGTTCCTTGATCATTTCCTTTAACTTCAAGATATGCCTTTGATTCTTTTTAAGAAACTTTTTAGTGTTATTAGAAAGATAGCTATATTCTATATAACAATGGTCATAGTTGTATTCAAATAGACCCCATTCAACTTTCCTTATAAGATCTGATAGTTCTTCTTCTACTTCTTCCATGGGATAACCATCATTTAACTCTACACAAACTCTTTCTATATTTTCTTCTTCACTTGTAGAGAAATATTCAACATCATCACTTTTTGAAATATTGCAATCGAGGGTTTTTGGAGATTCTTTACCTTCATTGATCTTGATGGAATTGTCTTCAAGATATTCTTTTTTGCCAACATCATCACATTTAGAATCATTGCAAATAGAGGATTTTGGAGATTCTTTACCTTCATTATAATTTATGGAGTTGTCTTTAGTGTCTTCCTTATTGCTTTGGTATGCCTCTTCTAGATTTAGCCATAGATCCTTGGCAGAAGTGCATTGTCCCATGCTCTCTTTGATAGAACTTGAGAGTCCACTAATAATGGTCTTGAGATCCAATGCACCATTCTTCTTTTCTTCCCTTTGAGCTGCAAACTTTGACTTGTTCTTCAAAGGAACTAATCCACCAATAGCTGCTTTCCAAACACCTGCTCCTATTTCCTTCAAATTCACTTTCATTTCTATTCTCCATGTAGAATAGTTTTCCTCATCAAGGATTGGAACTTCATCATCCATTTGTGTGTCCATGGATGTCCTCCAAGCTTGTTAAGGCTTATAGTGAAGGCCTGCTCTAATACCAATTGTTGGACTCACCAACCACACTGATAGGGGGGATGAATCAGTGTAGGGATTTTTTTCAAACTTCCCTTCACAAAACTCCTTAGTTAGCAATCACCATTTACTCATTACTTATTGATGTCATTTATAACCAGTTAAGTGTGGACATACATAAACAACATATATCATCAATAATTCATCACCACAAGGAACACAAAGAACATAAGTTGTATGTACAATTTTCTTTTTATTATGGACTACAATCCTTGGGTTATCAACAACAACTGAATAGAGTTACAACTCCACAAGAGCACTAGCTCTACAATACATGAATCAACTTACACAACTCATCACCAAATGAGAAGAGGAATCAATCCTCAGCATATACCAATCTATCAATAGGTATGTGACATGTCAGTAGTGTAGCACGCGTATGTATGTGCCCTACCAGTAGTAAATCTCGCGTATGTATGTGACCTGTATGTACTAAAGCCTGTGTATGACTTCTGAGTAACTAGGTTTTTCTCTCCATGAAAAACTCAGATCCTCTGCAACCTTCAATCACATTCACTTCTGTCCAATCTGAATCATAACCAGTTTCAACACATCCATACTCTCCAACAACTTACTCATGATCCTCAACCATACAATATGAATGCTACTCAAACATAAGTAACCAGTGTACTATGACAATCATATCAATATTGAAATATAAGAGTGTTTTTCACTCTATCAATCAATCAACATAACCATATCACCAAAATCATACCAAGAATGCCTTAATAATTCACCATACAATAAGAAAGAGTATCCATCAAGACAACTATGTAAACATACCAGAGTTTCTATGGCAGATCTAACCCCATAGAATGCAGATCTGGAACTTCTTCAAACTTCAAGAACCCAAAACCAGCTCACACTTAAGTCTTCATGACTTCCACTTACTGTACGCGCTCTGTCCTCCTTCAGCCCACGTTTGTGCACGCTTTATCTCACTGCAGCCCTCGTATGTGTGCTCTCTGGCCCACTTATGCTCGTGTACTCCTTCAAAAACTAGGGTTTTTGAACTTCCAAAACTTTCACCGTCAATATATCGGACTTGTGGAAACTTTGATGAATCCATGAGATCCTCCAGCCACTCTCTCTCAGAATAGATCTTCAAGATATGCTCAAGAGATATTCTTCACAAGAGACCCTTGCCTCTTATTTATACTCTCCAAGTAGCTTCCTTAGAAGCATCTTCTAGGCCACTTTGTCCACATAGTCACCTATGTCCAATTTTTCCCAATTTTTCCACTTGTCCATGTATCTAATAGCCACTTGACCACTTAACCCATTTTCCTCATTTTACGGTTAACCTTCTTATAACCACTTTCCATAATTAGAAAGTTCTCCATTTACTTTATTATTTAAACAATCCTCCTTGACTTTGTCACTTCACTTTATTATTTAAATAATCCTCTTGATTTTGTCACTTCACTTTAATATTTAAATAATCCTCTTTGACTTTGTCACTTCACTCCACTTTCCATAATTAGAAAGTTCTTCATTTACTTTATTATTTAAATGATATCTTCTTTGCAATCACTTTGACTTCTTTGACCTTTTGGGGCTTCAAGCCAACATATGAGGGTCCTCCAAATTCGTAAGGCCATAACTCTCAAACCGTGACGAGTTATGTGACGTTCCACATACCACTGGAAATGGCTTGACAAGCACTATCCATATAGGATAGTTTCACTGACAAATTCATTGATATTCATCTCATAATTCCATAATTAAACATGGGTTCTCTAACCATACTTCTAGGATAACTCAACCGCAAAGTGTCTTCTCGTGAGGGATTTCACCATAAGGGGACCACTTTGGAGTTCATCCATTTGTACTTCTTATCAAGACAATAATGAGTCATCTTTACATCAATATATCACTATGACTATATATTACTATGACATTTTTCGTTTGTCATTGATTCCATGCATGATCACATGATCCAACTATCAATACATGAATGCATCAAACCATCAATGACACCACATCAATCCATCCATATCAAGGAAAATACATATTACATCAATATGCTATGACAAGACGTTGTTCCTTTGAAATCAATCCTTTGACATCAATCAATCTCTCCTTTGGCATCACTGAAAACATGATCCAAGAGTGTCCAAGGACATAGGAGGAAATAGAGGACATGGAACATGTCCCTATGCAAGTGTTGTTGGTATTCTAGTCTATGTGATGGTCTCCACTCAACCAGACATTTTCCATGTAGTGGGAGTGTTGAGTAGATACATGTCAGCACCTGGAAAGGAGCACTAGACAACTGTCAAGAGAGTATTTAGGTATTTGTGTGGCACAAAATATTATGCTATATGCTACCAAGGAAAACCTGGAGGTGACAGTGAATTAAATGTGCATGGCTTTGTCGACGCCAATTGATATGGAGATATGGATCGACGGAGGACGACCATTGGATATGTGTTAAAAATGTTTGGTGGATCAATCCACTGGATGAGTAAGTGATAGGTGGTTATAGCCTTGTCAACAACATAATTTGAATACATGGAAGCCACTCATGGAAGAAAAGAATCAGTATGGTTGCAAAGGCTATGTTCAAGAATCGGGTTTGAGAAAAGAGTTATGAAGATAAGTTACGATAGTCAAAGTGCAATATTTCTGGAAAATAATCCAACTTATCATTATAAGACTAAGCACATTTATTTACAATACCATTTCGTGAGAGACATGGTGGAAAGCAACAAGGTGCTAATGGAGAAAGTAGACACATTTGAAAACACAACAGACTCTTTGACAAATTCTGTGAGTGTTGTGAAGTTCTCTTGGTGTAGAGAGGCAATGAGAATTGCTTCCTTGGTTTTGTAAATGAAAGTTCAAAGGACTCCCAGTTTCAACAAAGAAAACAACAAGTGGGAGAATGTTGGGTTGTTATATTCTTTGTAGTGAAAGTATAGTCGAGGTGGATCGACAGCAAGTCGAAGGTCGAGGTGGTTCGACCAGATAAAGTCGAAGTCGAAGGTTGAGGTAGTTTGATGTGGTAAAGACGTCGAAAACAATTCGAAGAGGTCAAATGACAAGAGGTCGATAGGTGGGCATGTGGAAACCGAGTGAAGACTGAATGAAGGTTGACTGGTAATCTGACTTGGTATTCGACTGTAACATAATCCTGAGATTCGCAGGATTTGTAGCCAATGATCTTCATGGAATTGTAACCATTTTTTGGCACCTTTTCTTTAATGTTTTTCCTACTGTAAAGTCTATAAAGAAGGCATGTTGTAATTCTGTAAAAGTTAATGGTTGATCGCCAATAGATGAAATTGTAGAGGTTGTTGGTCATGTAGATGTAAGCCAAATTGGCTGCAGGGTTGTTCTTGTGTAAGTAAGAGGGTATGATGTTGATTTTGTCTTAGGTGTGGACCACAGTTAGAAATGTAACATTTTATTCTGAATGAATAAGACAATAAGGAGCATAACGCTCAAGGAATGTTGGTTTTCCCAGTTTGGGTTTCCAGGGTAAAATATCTGTGTACTGTGTGTTTTTTGTGTCATTTAATTTCTTGATTAAATGTTTCTTCCTCTCTTATGCTAGGTTTAGCGTGGAAGTGTTCCTCATTTCCTAACAGTTACTTTGTAAATGAAAGTTGCATGCAAAAAATAAATTAAGGAAAATATTAAAGTTATTTAATAGTGATTCACTTTTATAATTAAGTGAAATGCACTTTACAATGAATTGATAAACTTAAAAAAAAAGTAACAAAGAAAATATTTGAATTTAAGACCTCTTAATAAGTAAATTAAATTTCAACCAAGTGAGATGGTGCAAAACACATTATAGTCTTAAGAAGGAGGATTGGGGGTGTTGTTGTTGTGTAAGATGACCTTGGAGTGCATGCTCAATAAAAAATTATTTTCATGTATTCACATACACACCAAAAAATTATTCTCGACAACAACAAGGGTTAGATCTCAGTTAGCTTACCCAAAAAATGAAAATGTTCCCTCTATTTAATATTTACAGAGATTTCTCATGTTTACTTCAGAACTTCGGCTTCGGCTAAAATTCCTTCATGCACATTTCCTTTGGTCGATTTTACCTGAGGTGGTCAAAGCTAGGATGACCATGCATATGTCACTTCCATGATCTATGGTTCATGGCTTACTCTATCCTTCCACTCAACTTTATCCAACGGTTGATGTGGATTTCAGAACCGTAACTTTCGCGTGGTTTAGTCTGTCATTCAAACTCCACAATTTGAAGTTGTGTGATTATTAGTGGATCAACCATAGTCGTTGATCTTTGAGTCTATAAGATCTGGCGATCTAAACTAATTGTGGGATTGGAAATAATGTGTAGTTTAATTCTCCCTTCGCGCTCTGCAATCAATCTCTTCCCTTGATCTGGCGCTTTCATATCCAACGGTCATGACTTGATATGATCATTGACCAGTCCTCCAATGACTCTTCTCTTGTAATCTGACAGTCTATGATAATTGTGGCATTGCAATTAACGTGTTGTTTAATTCTCCCTTCGCGCTCCACAATCAATCCCTTCCATTGATCTAGCACTTGGGTATCCAATGGTCACGACTTAATATGGCCATGTTTCTGCAATGTGCTTTTCCTTCTGACATTTTGATCTCTGCATGTTGTCTAACATTTTCATTCTCTACACACTATTTGACATTTTCATTCTCTACACACTGTTTAACATTTTAATTCTCTGCTAACTATTATATTGTTTACATCAATGAAAATTTCACCAATGATCAGTCAACAATGAAAATTCATCAGAGCAACTTATTATCACATCAAAATAACATCGACTGTTGACATCAATGAAAACATATCAATGACAATATGTCCAAAAATTTCACCCTTTGTCATTGAGGGCAACACACTAACTTCATACACAAACTCCCCCTGTGATGATTCTTTTCTCTCTGAAGTTACTCTCCCCCTTTGAGATCAATGGCAAAGGGTTGTTCCCCTTATGATCAACCTCTGTTTGTCTGCATTTTGTTGACCAAAATATGAACTTGGGTAACTCCTCCTACATTCATGCTTTGCCTGCCATAATTGAATGACTCCCCCTGTCAATATCCTCTCTCTGCCTCTGACTACTTTGCCCCTTTGTTTCTAAAAGGGTAGCTCTTCCTGACAAGGTCTCTTCTCCTGTTAATTTTAAAAACTCTTAGCATAATCCTTTGATTTTGTAGAACCCAATTTAAACTTCTTTTTGTATTTTCTTTCTTTGGCTAACAAATTATGACTTCATCAGAATTTGATATTGTCCCATATTCTTCAATAGGCACTTCCTTTTCTTGGGCTTGATTTATTTCATATTGAATTTCACATTCTTTATTAGGAACTTTACCCATCATGCTTTTATTATTAATTTCTTCATTTTCAGGTGTAATATCATCTTTATTGCTTTCTCCTTCAGATTTTCTTCTCCATATCTTTCTATGAGATATTTTGCCTTTTGGATCTTCTCTTTCTAATTGTTTTTTTTTAGATTTGTAATCTCCTTTCTTCTTCCAACTTTTATTAGTTTTTGTCACTGACTTGAATGACTTATTCAAATATTGACTTTTTGTATTCTTGCAGTTTTGGAATTTGTGCCCAAACCTATCACAGTTGTAACATCTCATTGTATGACAAAATTTTGTTGTGTGCCCAACAAAATTACATCTCCACATCTAATTGAGTTTTTGGATTTTCTTTTATATCCTTCCTCTAGTTTCTTGCAATCCATTGCTTTATGGCCAAATCTATGAAAACAAAAGAAATAGCCATTGAAGGTGTTTCCATTCTTGATTTTATTTTGGCTTGAGAAATCTGTCATTTGATTTTCTTCTTCCTTTTTACTTCTATATCTTCCTTCTTTACCAAAGTTCATGACTTGTAATTGCTTTGTACTTGCACCTTTTCCTTTTAAGAAGGATTATCCTTTCTCATGTTTGTAAATGGTGCTCCATTTGTTATTGTCTTCTTTCTTATTGTATCCAAGACCAGTTTTGTCATCATCTAATCTTTGGCTCTTCCAAATCTTATCTAGGATAAATGAGCTATTCTAGAAATTGACAATCGTATTTCTCTTTCCATTCATATTTTTGAGATTGACTATTTCTAACTTCAATATTTGACATAATTCTTCCTTTTTAGTCAACTGAATCTTTAGGGCTTCTTCTACTTCTTTAGCATGTTCAAGTTGAGTCTTTAGATTGATGATTATTTCTTCTGTCTCATCCAAGAATTCTTTGCATTTAATAGTTTTGTCATATGTATTCAATTCTTCCATATCTTTTGTTAGATAAAAAACTTTTTTTTTCAATATTTTGATTTCTTCCTCGTATTCTAGTTGAATCCTTTTGAGGTTGATGGCTTCTAATTCAAACATTTGGCATGATTCTTCCTTTTTTGTTATTTGGATCTTTAGGTTTTCTTTACTATCTTTAATTTCCTCAAGTTGAGGGTTTAGATTGTTAACTAATTATTTTGATTCTTTTAGTACTTCTTTTCTTTTATTGTCATGTGTCTTTAATTCTTCCATCTCTTCTATTAGATTAGTAACTTCAGTTTTCAATCATTTGATCTCTTCTTATTTGTTTTCTAACTGAATCTTTTGCTCATGCTATTCATGATTCGATTGATCTAACTGTTGAAGTAGCAACATATCCTTTTGTTGGAGTTTCCCCAACTCTTCTAGAGTGCAAATAGTTGTGTACTCAAGATGATCAAGAACATCCACATGAACTTTAATATGCATATAATTTATTGGTTCCATACAAATCTCTTCTATTGCAACTATAACATCAGTCTTAAGATTATGTAATTTTTCTTTAGTGATTACTGAGGTATGCCTCAATTCCTTGATGAGGTTGTCTTCCTCATTGATGACTGAGATCAAATCCTGCATTTCATTCTGATTAGAAATATTTTTCTTTGTATTGTGTTCTTCAATCTGATTGCAATTTTCCTTTTCTTTATCTTGTTCCTTATCTTGATAAGAATTCTCTTCTTCTAATTTTTGTTATTTATTATGATAGGAATCCTCTTTATCTGAGTCTTGTTCTTCACTTTGAATGGATTTATCTTCTTCTTGTGTTTCTTTCTCATAACAATTTTCTAGTTGGATCCATAATTATTTATCATATTTGTTATGCCTCATATTTTCTTTGACTTGGTTTGACAATCCATCCTGGATTTCTTTTAAGGATACTGAATTGTTTCTCCTTGGTTCCTTTGTAGTTTTGGTTTTTCTCTTTGAAGTAGTTAAGTGCCATGGTTTACTTACTACTGAATCCCAAACTCCATATCCTACTGACTTCATATATCTTTTCATATTTTCCCTCCATGATGAATAATCTGCTCCATCAAATCAGGGAGCTTCTTTTGTGGAGATAACAATTTGTCCACCCATTTCTTCTAAATCTACCTTCAATGTTTGAACTGTGTTGAAGGAAACTTTCTCTGACACCAATTGTTGAAATGGACACTTGACACTGAGAGGGGGGGGGGGGCTGGTGAATCAATGTCAAAAAACTTTAGACAATTTTCCACTTTTCATAAATTAACTGAACAACATATATTTATTTCATTTTCTCAACCAATATATATAAATGAATAAATATTTTATTTATTTATTTAACTTGAATGAATACATAAGATCAATCTTTGAATTTCATCTCCAAACAATTATGAGAGACCCATCTCTCTGTTACAAGACCCATCTTGTAGTTCTTGGATCCAACTGAGAAATGAAGAATCCAACCCTCATAACAACTCCCACCTTGTTGATCTCAGATCCAACTGAGATGTGAGGAATATAATCCTCATAGAAGAACCAACTTGTAAATAGGCACCAACCTAGTAGAATGAACCTTCATTCAATCCATTATATATAAATATATATACTTCAACAAATTCAACTACCCTTCTTCTCACCATTTCTTCTTGTTTATATAGGCTTCCAACTGGTGTGAATTTTGAATCATTGTGTATTTTAATATTTGAACCATTGTACCTTTTCATTTTAAATGATAATATTAATCTTTAATTAACATCATTTTTCCTTTTATCCTTTATTCATAATGCTCATGAATTAACTCTCTTTCAATCATGACTGTGTGTCGGTTCTTTTGTCTTCATGAGTTGATCACAAACATGGATCGACTCATTATATCGTACTCATGCTTCTGCTAGGTTCTCAGTTCCCTAACATATCATATTTTATCTTTTATCAATTCTCTGTATTATTATAGTGTTAACTCTCTGTCGAATTAAATATTTATGAGGTGCTTCCTTCAAACCATTTACATATGACCATATGTGCAAAACCATGGGCTCATTGATTTAAGTGTTGCCTCTTCTTTTCCCTTTGTTTCTTTATTCCATACGACCGCAGGTGGTGACCAAGCGCTAGGAGAAGTGATTGCTTGATCACTTATCAAAATCAACGGTCATGTTTTAATCTCCCAATGAGATAGATGACTGTCGATACTTCGGGACTTCATCCTTTGTGACTTACAACCTCTTTACAAATCTCCCAAATAAAAGATACATTTCCATAATCTTCAACGGTTGAGAACACTCTCTGAATTAGATCAACGGTTAGCATCACTTCATATTTCATGCTTATTCTATCCTTCCACTGTGCTTGATCAACGGTCAATAACGCTCCTGAATTAGACCAACAGTTAGCATTAACTTCGGCCTTCGACACTTCTGGTGATTTCTCCTTCACAATCTTCCGGAATGCATTTCGTCGAAGTAGATAAGACGGTTGGAGTTTATTTGCATGATGAACGGTTCTCGTTCATTTTGGAACTTCAAGACTTCGATAATTTGTTGTTGGTGAAACTCCTGAAATAAAAATCCTGGAGTGACGTAACTTGCTGACGTCACTTGTTGATGTGGCACTCACTAATTGGCTGCTACATGTCACTTAGATTCATGACTTACACATACCTGAAATGAAAATTGCACTTTGACACTTGTCATCATCTGATTGCGCCACATGTCCTTGTTGACGTGGATCTCCTCATGTGGCACATGTTCTTCTCCTGGATCTAACGGTTGTCCTAACTCCCAAAATGTATCTCAGATCGACGCCTGAGAGTGACTTCAGAACTTCGGCCTTCGGGTGAACTCATATGTTATGAATCCTTTTTCTCTGAAGTGGCCAGCGCCGAAGTTGACCATTATTTTCATTCAACGACCATGATGTATTTTCCAGATCCGATGGTCCTCATTTAACCCAAAAAGGATTAACTCAATCCAACGGCTACTGGGAATTCGGGTGTTTGGGATCTCAGGTATTTTGCCTTGCTTAGCCTATCCTTCTTCTTTCCTTTATCCAACAATCAGGATATTTCCTGAAGTGTTCCTTACATCGGATGACTCATGTCCACTTCAGGAATTTGGGTAATTCGATTTATTCACTTCCCAATTCTCCTGAAGTGAGACTCCTCAAAGTGTAAACCTCCTCACAAATTTTAACCCAAAATGCATGTTGTTCGTTGATCATGATCTTAGATTGACGACTCGATCTATCTGTGATGCTGCTTTTCCTTGGTTTAAATCCAATGAATCCTCTTTTCCCCAAAAATTTTCCTATGATCGGATGGCTCATGTTTACTTCAAAACTTCGGCTTCGGCTAAAATTCCTTCATGCACATTTCCTTTGGTCAATTTTACCCAAAGTGGTCAAATTTGGGCTGACCATGCATATGTCACTTCCATGATCTATGATTCATGACTTAATATGTCCTTCCACAAAACTTGATCCAACGGTTGACGTGGATTGTGGAACCGTAACTTCCACGTGGTTTAGTCAGTCGCTAAAACTTCGGAATTTGAATTTGTGCGATTATTGTTGGATCAACCACAGTTGTTCATCTTTGAGTCGATGAGATCTAACGATCTAGATTAATTGTGGGATTGGAAATACTGTGTATTTTAATTCTCCCTTCAGGCTCCACAATCAATCCATTCCCTTGATTTGGCGCTTTCATATCTAACGATCATGACTTGATCTGATCATTGACCAGTCCTCCAATGGTCCTTCTCTTGTAATATGATGGTCTAGGCTAATTGCGGGATTGAAATTAATGTGTTGTTTAATTCTCCCTTAGCGATCCGCAATTATCCCTGCCAATGATCTGGTGCTTTCATATCCAATGGTCATGACTTAATCTGATTATTTTTCTACAATGTGCTTTTCCTTCTGATATTTTCATCTCTGCATATTGTCTGACATTTTCATTCTTTGCACATTGTTTGACATTTTCATTCTCTGTTAACTGTTATACTATTGACATCAATGAAAATTTCATCAATGATAACTCAACAATGACAATTCATCATAACAACTTATCATCACATCGCAATGACATCGACTGTTGACATCAATGACAACATATCAATGAAAATATGTCCAACACATAGATCCATATTAACTTGGGATGTGTAATGCCTTGGGAGCTCAGTGCAGTCATGCACACTTCCACTACAATCTGAATCGGGAAGGAAAGATACTTGGTGTGAATGAGGAGACATACATCTTCATATAGTAGAGAGTTGGGGTTCCTTCGGTGCATGAAGTGTCAAGGGACAACTCCACCCAAGGTGCCTTGTGGTACAAGTCAAATGACAAATGGTTTGATGAAGAGTAGAGGCCAAGACTTGGGCACTCCATCAACAAAGGAAGATCGACTAAGGCATGGGGGGCACACTTAGGAGAGTTGTCCCGAATCACTATTTATTTTTTAGTCTGTTAAGACCAAAACAACAACCTCACGAGGATATGAATCCCCCTACATTTTTATAGAGGTGATACTCTTCTTTGATTCTTTTTAAAATATTTTCTTTGAAATTATTTTGGGACAATATATAAATGGGAGACTGCTATATAAAAAACTCCAAAATATTTATCGCTCAAAAATAAAAATGATAGATATACACCAATAATTCCTAAGAAAAGGACCAGGAACCTTCACTCATAAAATGTAATTTTGACAGAAATAATATATACAGATTATATATTATAAGAAACAGAAAACAATTATCACATTCATCACATTCATGAAATATTATTGATCACATTTATAGGAAGAAGAAAAATGGACCATATATCAGAGAGTCTTAAAAGAGTTTTTCATTAGAATCAAAATAAGATTTTGATGAAACAATTTCAAATATCTTATCCTCAAATATTTAGAGTTCAAAGATACAGTCAAAATTAACCCCAAATTGGTTCTCTGGGATTTTCTAAAAAATGATAAAGTCTTTACAGTCTGATGAAAATTAAATCATTTGTCATGAAGGACGAGGATTGGAGCTCCCTTGGACCATAAAATAAAAGAAAATAAGATAATGGAGTCATTGTAATCGAAGAAAGAGCAAGGTTGAACCTGGAAAGAAAAAGAAGAGAAGGATTAAAAACCGGTTATGTTTTTCAAGGAAACAATAAACGTATATGGATGATTTTTGATCTAGAAAGAGAGAATTTTGGGGATAATTGTGATCTTTAGACTTACCATGATGAATATCTCATGTCTACATTTGCTTGTTGATGCACATTTTATATCTTTGTTTTTTGTGGTTATGTGACCAGTATCAATTGCTTCCGTTGGACCCTCAATAATCTTGATTATAGCCCTTTTTAACCATTCTTCAACATATTATCGCAAAGGAGAAACAATCACCTCTTGTTTGACTTTGATTTTGAACTATTCATTTTCATATTCTCTATAGTAAATTGAAATATTTTGAAATTTAGTTTCAATATCCTCATTTCTGTTGGCATATTCAACAAGCAAATTATCAATGTTATCTTCAGTATATTCGATCATACTATTGAACTTATCTGATGATAATTTCTTTAAATTTTCCACGCTTTCTTCGAACTGTTGTATTGATTGAAGCATTGATTTTAAAATTAACTTTGGATCTTCTACTTCAATGGTGTTTCCCGCAAGATCTAATCCATTCAATTTAGAATAAGCTTCAGCCTTTTTGGATGTTAACTCATTGAGTTCATTTAATA
>ML791733.1:526630-558415 GCA_009831015.1 Picea engelmannii | reverse complement strand
TACCTTTTAAAATCTCTTAAACCACTTTGATTACTTTGACCTTTTGGGGCTTCTAGATGACATATGAGGGTCCTCCAACTTCGTAAGGCCATAACTCTTAAACCGTGAGGAGTTATGTGACGTTCTACATACCACCAGAAATGACATGACATGTAATATCCATATAGAATAGTATTATCTGAAAATATATCATAACTCATACCGTTACTCATCAAACAAACTTGGGTCCATTACCCAAACCTGGGGTCTCCAACTTCTCATGGCCGTAACTCTCTAACCGTGAGGAATTATGTGACATTCCACATACCATCGGAAATGACATGACAAGCACTATCCATCTAGGATATTTTCCCTGACAAATTCACTTTTCTTCATCTCATTATTCCACAATTAAGCATGGGTTCTCTTACTGCACAAAGCGTCTTCCCATGAGGGATTTCACCATAAGGGGACCACTTTGGAGTTTATCCATATTTACTTCTTATCAACCATGAAAAACCAATAATGAGTTATATTTACATCAAACACTATTGGTTCCATTACCCAAACCTTTGTGCTATGGGTCTTTCTTCAAGGGTTGACATCAATGACAACCAACCTTAATCAACAAGATGAAGTTTTCTCTTCTTTGAGGCCATGCTCAAGACCCCCTATTCTCATGGGGGATGATACTCCAGTAGCAGTAGCAGGAGAAGGGAGATTGAAACTCCATAATGGTAGTTTTGAGAATATTTTACATGTTCCAAAGCTTTCTATGAATTTTCTCTCAATTTATCAGATCACTCATAAAGGTAAAAATGTTGAATTTACATCTGATTCAGTTTCAGTAATTGACATGCATGACAATTTCATCTTGTCAATTGGTGAGGTGGATCACAAGTCAAGGTTGTATAAATTCACTAAGTTTTTTTATGATGACTCCTCTTTTCTACTTACACATAAGGAGAGTACTTTTCATGCACCTCCAGTGCAACATGCATATACTCTTGTGCTTCCATCAGTTTCAGACATCAGAGATGATTCCATACACTCATATTATGTACAAGGAAATAAGCAGGTATTACAACTAGATAAGAAGCCAACACTGAAGCTTCAACAGATGCCCAAGAAGGCATAGTTCACACGTTAGGAAGAAAGTATCCTTGCAAGGAATCCATTGGATTCAAGGAGGACTTGATCTCAGCATGAGGAGCCTTCTCATGTACTTTCAAGTTCAGATCCTATGATGCCCATGCATTGCTATATGGTTCAATCTACTGATCCACAAACCTACAATAAGGTTGTGGGAAATCCATTATGGAAAGAATCCATGCAGGAGGAGCATGACTCTCTCCTAGAGAATCAGACTTGGCATCTGGTTCCACTTCCACCAGAAAGGAATATTTTCAGGTGCAGATGGGTCCACAGGATCAAGAGGTACAAGGCCCAACAGGTTTCCAAAGGACTTCATCAGATCCATAAGGATTTCTACATATTCATGAAGACTTTCAGTGAGTATAAGTTTCAAACTTTGTGAGATCGTCTTGTAGTGAAGAACATAGTTGCCTAACAACTGCCATTTTCTTCTTTTGATACATTATCTTTTGAGGGGGGGTTTTGTTACCACGTGGTTTTCCCTCTATCCTCACTTTTATTCAATGTTCATTAGTTTCATTGTACATGAGTACCTAATATGGCCTAGTAGTCGGGATTCATTATTTTACTCCATAGTGATTTTTAGGGGGGGTGTTGGAGAAATTTCTATTTTCGACACACTAGTTAAGTGGCAGTAACACTAGTTCAGTGGGAGTTAACTAACTAGTTCTATTTTAGACTTTCTAATCTTAGACCATCACTATTATGCATGCATTCATATTATAGGATTTCATTGCCTATATGAGTGAATATTACTCACTCATTGATAAGATAATAATATGCATTAATTCTCATTCTTCATTGTGTATCTCTCTTATTTTTCTTGATATGATTTGTTTGTGTATGCTTTAGCTAGATCTCCTGTGCAATTTTCTATGAAACACTGACACCAAAAACTTACGTTCCCATATCTCATGGTGGAAATCAATGGTATGTTAGAATAGTGGTGTCACCTCCTCCTATTTTATAGTCACGAGCTTACTAGCCCAATTGGATTATGTCACCGAAAAAGCCATAAGGATGGATATGGTAGAAGGAACTGAATGATATCCTTTCAATATCATGGCCCATCTATCTTAGGCTATGTTGCTCCAACCGATTCGCTAGGCTCCCTTGCTTTTAACTAGCTCAGTTGTGGGGGCTAAGCTTGGTGCCATGAGGTGCCATCGTGGATTATGCAGGGACTAAGTTGCTTTGCAACAATTCTTGTTAAAAAATGAAACTCACGTGAAATTGAAAAGGATAAACTTATATTTTTCATCTCCATGGAGTTTGGCACATACACATTAGAGCTATGTGGATAAAATTTTGAGAGCATCTTACTTATATAAGGGTTGTTGAAGAAAATATTTTTATAGGCCATCTTCATCTGCTAACCTCTATTGTGATAATACACAATATCTCGACCATCTTCATCTGCCAACCTCTATTGTGATAATCCACAATATCTCTTTTAATTTGTTGTTGCAAAAATAATCCTCACTCTTTGTTGTGTCTTTATATTTTGTGAAATCTTCATTGTTTTTCTTGTTTGGGTTTGTACCTTGATGCCCTACAACTAGTGGTCTCTTCTTCTTTTCCTTCACTCCACACTTCCCTTTTCCTTTTCAACTTGTGAGTTGATTGGTATGCTTCTACACTCACTTTGGTAGAAAACTATTCACTATTGCTTGTAGTAGTTGGTGCACAATTTATTTATTCACCTCAAGCTCCTCATTGTCTTCTCTGTCATTGTTTTGCATTAGAGTGCTACTAAAACTCTTTTGTTTATTGCATATAGGTCAGCTCACTCATGAGTATTGTCGGTTATTACAGAAGATTCATAAAATGGTTCTCAAATATTCCAAGACCAATCACTTCTTTGCAACTTTGAAAAATAAGGGAGTGAAAATTGAATGGACTTCTGAGTGTGAAGAGAGATTTCAGCAGCTGAAGAAAATCTTGACAGGTGAGCCAATATTAAATATTGAAAATACAAATGAATACTTTGTAGTGTGTATGGATGTGTGCAAGTAAGGACTCAGTGGATTCCTCAGTGAAAACGATCATTTGGTATGCTACGAGTCTCGAAAATTAAAAGAGCATGAGAGAAATTATGCTACTCATGATCTAGAATTAGCAACAATTGTACATGCATTAAAAACGTGAAGAAATTACCTCATGAGGAAGAGGTTTGAGCTAAGAACATACCACTGCGGTCTGAAACATTTATTTGGATAGCCAACACTAAATGTTAGGAAAACTAGGTGGTTGGAATTTCTTTGTGAGTATGACCTCGAAATTAAACACATCAAAGGAAAAGAAAATCAGGTGGTTGATGCATTTAGTAGACGATATCATGAAGTGCATATTTCTTCCATCAACATGTACAACTCATATTTAAAAGATAAAATTCTAGAAGCAACAAATTCAGATCATCTTTATTTGCAACTAAAAGAAAACTTACAGCAAAGAAATTTACAACATAAATTTAGAAATTATGAATTTAAAGAGGATGAGATCCTCTTGTATAGAGGCAATGTGTATGTGCCAAATTCCATGGAGATGAAAAATATAATGCTGAGGGAAATGCACAATGTGCCATATGCTGGGCACCCAATATATCATAAATCCATTACAGTTGTAAGGAACCAATATATTTGGTTGGGAATGAAGAAAGAAGTGGCCAACTACATAGCCCGATGTCTAGAGTGCCAAAAGGTGAAAATAGAGCACATACATCCAACATGATAGATACAACCATTTCCCATTCTATAATGGAAATAGGAAGTAGTTACAATATATTTTATTACCAAACTACCTAAAACAATGAAGCATCATGATTCCATCATGGTGGTGGTGGACAAATTGACTAAGGTGGTGCATTTTATCCCTATTAAGACAACACAAGGTAGAAAACATTACAAATATTTACATGAAGGAAGTCGTCGAGCTACATGGAGTGTCTAAGGAAATAGTTTCAACTAGAATCCAAATTTTGGGAAGGTTTGTTCAAAGGATTTGGGACAAATATGAATTTTAGTATGCCTTATCACCTAGAGTCAGATGGGAAAACAAAGAGGACCAATAGGATAATTGAAGACATGCTCAAAATGTATGTGATGGATCAACCAAAAAAATGGGAAGACTTTATCCACTTAGTGGAGTTTTATGATAATAATGGGTATCAAGCCTCATTAAAAATTATCACATTTGAAGCTTTGTATGGTAGGAAGTGTAACACACCAATGAGTTGGGATAACCCAATAGACAGAGCCATCATTGCGCCAGATTTGTTAAGGAAATGGAAGATAAGATGGAAAGGATTAGGAAAAAATTAAAGGTTTCCCAAGACAAGCAAAAGAGCTACGAATACAAGAATATATTTTTTAGAGATTTTAAGGTGGGGGAACATGTTTTCCTAAAAATTAAAGAAAAAATGAGTTTGATAATATTGGGTTGTTGCCCATAGTTGGAAGCAAGATATTGTGGGCCTTTTGAAATATTAGAAAAAATAGGGCCAATTGCATACATGCTAGAATTTAATACATCCATGAGAGTGCATAATGTATTTCATGAGTCATTATTAAATAAATATGTGCCTGACCCTAACCATATAATTGATTGGACTATGATCCAAGTGGAAAACAAAAGGGATTTTTGGGTGGAACCAATATGCATCCTTGACCGAAAAGTCAAAGTGTTCTAAAAAAAATCCATAGGGATGGTATAGGTTAAGTGGACCTGCTATGGTCCTGAATATGCAACATGGGAGCATGAAGAAACCATGCGGGAGGAATACCCACAAAGTTTTTCCAATTTTGAAGAATCTAAGAGATGAAAAAGTAAGACTCCATTTTTGAGCAACTAGTTACTGGAACCACATCTTTGAAATTTTTGGTATCCTATGCTAATATCCATGATAAAAGAACAGTGCAACCCGATGGACTGAAGGAATTTAATGGGGTGCATTCCTTGGGTCAACAGGTTGAGAAGAATGAGAAATTATGGTTGGGACTGCTGGTGGAGGGTAAAGATTGCATAATTTTATTTTATTTTTCTAAGTATTGTGATGTAAATTTATATACATATTTAGGAATGGTGTGGTGCATCGAGGACGGTGCATGATTGTAGGGGAGGGAGAATGTAACATCCCCACTATAATCATGGATTTAATTAATGCATAATGTAGATATAGATGTGGCCCTGACCAAGCAATGTAAATGCAAATGTATTTTTTGAATTGAAAATAAATATAATGTAATGCGAGATACTAATATATGGATAGTGATGGGGGATGATTAATACACAAGAGAGGGGAAATGCCTAAAGAGTTCCCAAGAGGGGTCCAAAGGGAAATAATTTATGGGTATTAATTCAAACCCACATTTCTGAATTTTATTATCATTTTGGGAAAAACCTCTATTTTCCAGTTGAGTGTATGCGAGCCCATTCATTGGATACCTGTCATAGGGTGGGTGTGAGAGTCACATACTGTAGTTATTGGAAAGAATGGGGTTGAAGTACAATCAACATTGGCAAAGTGAGCAGTCAACTATCTTGGGAAAGAGAGGAAATTCATATGGGTAGTAATAGGTAGTTTTAGACATTCTGTTTAACATGAACAACAACTAGAGAAGAGGGAAGAAGATCTTGGGAGCTAGAACAATAAGGATGGGAGAATTATGGAGCATGATGGAGTGATTTTGGAGCATTTTGGAGATGGAAATTGAAGAGTCGGTTTGTCAGGACTGAATAGTGAACTCCCGAGTGAGTTGCACTGTATCAACAAGTGTTTGTTGTTGTTTGCTAGTAGTTTTTCCTAGGAGTGAGTTCCCTTGAGTTCCTAGATGAGATATTCCTAGCTACTTATGCCAGAGAAACACTGATAAATGAATGGGACACCCGATGGAATGAGAGTAGTGAAGGGGTACATTCCTTGGTTTGGGAAAGTCAAGAGGAAGAGAGCTGGAGGAAATTAGGGATAGTTGTAGGAGAAAACCAATGGGTTGTGTGATATGGAGTTGTGAGGGACTATGAGAGGCACCCTTATTTTGTGGATTCTTAGCCCCAGCTTAGAGGTGAATTTCTATTGAGATTTGGAACAACGGTCTATGGTTGGGCGGAACGTCCTTTCCAAGCAACTAGTTGCACAAAAGTTTTATAAAAGATAAGTGTTTATCTATTTGTTGAGTTATTCCAAGAATTTAATTATTTTTCTTAACTCTATATATGTGAATGGTTAATTGTTGTTGTGAATAAGTTATTAGTTGCATTCATGGTCATTTAGAGTGTTGTAGATGCATTTAATTATGGGTATCATAAATTAGTTGAATATGTGTTTAAATAGTAGTTGGTAAGCTACAATATTTTGAATAAAAAAATAAAATTTTCATTTGTAAGTGTATTTCCACGTAGTAATCTTCCCTGGTTGAAATGGGGGATGTCACATAAACATAATCAATGCTTCACAATGTAAATTTTCAAGAAAATAGTTATGAACCAAAGCAAGCGATTCTTTTAGATTTTCATGAGAGAATGCTAATGAAAGAAAACAAATATTTTCTTTTAATTGTCATCACTTCCAAAATGTATCAAACTACTTAAGAGATTGTTAAATGAACCAAAATAAAATATTTTGTATTGTGTAATATTAAATTTTTATTTTTCGACAATGGGAAAACACTTAAAGCAATAATAAGAAATGTTTTTGATTTCTTTTCTTGTTTCAATGAATACAAAATAAATTAAATGCATAAACAATTTCACACCCCTATCATTGAGATTCCAAAAACCTAATCATGACAAAAGAAAGAAAAATTGGGCAAGAAAAACTAGAGCACAAGCTTATTTTCGCTACCTATGATACATACCCGCAAGTTCCTTTAAGGGAACCTTCTTTTACCTGCAACCGTTGAGAATAAAATAAGATGACACCTGCAACAATATCTAGAAAAAGTCACATGCTAAAGTCAAAATAACATAAAAATAAATCAAACAAGCTAAAACTACAAATTCTAGTTGTATAATAATAAGCAAGGGGAAATAACATAGATAAAAGAAAGATAAAATATGATAAAAATAGACTATAAAGGATATGGACCCTAACAAAAAAAAATGAATGCGTTATCCCCAATAAAGTCACTAGTTTTGTTAGAGGGAAAAATCCCTAATAACTTAGGGCTATTACTAACAAAGCAAGGGAAATATTACAATATTCAATCCAAAATCAATTCAATACAAGAGTAACTACCATTGTGAGAATACTACCCTGCAGACATGTTAAGATCCCCTTAGCTGGGTTTTCTTCAGCTAAGACATAATAGAGAAATTTGACACTAACATCCCTTGTTCCTATCTATTCACACATGAAAATGAGAAGAGGGAAAATGAAATAAGAGTGCACCTTTTTAGAAGGTTATCCTCGCTGCTTCTTGTTTCTCCAACGTTGGATTCAATCCTAGCTCGATCATGACCTTCCTACACTTAGATAGAACCGTCTTCCTCTTCTAATACTTTCACAAAGTTAGATGAAAGAAAATCTAACTAAATGAAACAAGCATAAACATTCATGTGTAAAGTAAATGAGACAAAAGTATGGGAATAAGCCAATCTTATATTCATGAGAAATAACGGACAAAACTTACAATCATGTGATGTTAAGAAAGATTCCTCTAATGCTCCTCCTATCCAACCCATTTTTTGCACTGGCAGAATGCTACTGAACTGTCATTGAATGTCATAAGAATAAAGGTTTGATACTCTTTAGAACTCTCCTTTTTACCTTTGAGTGGCCTTCTTATATAGAAAATGAAGGCCCAACCACCATGGAGTATTTTAGAAGTCTAGTTGAGGATATGGTTCAACTAATTAGGATATTTAGGATAAGATCAAGTAGATAGATATGACTTGAATCCCTTTGACCCAAACTAACTCCAACCTCCTGGAACCTTCCCGCCAAAAAGGTGGAATTAGTTGTAACCAAACTGACGGTCCCCAAATGATTAGAAAATAGCGTCAATAATTCTCCTCCATAGTTAAGAAGGGAGTGTCACCAAGGGACTGACACTCCCTATGTATAGGTAGGGGTGCTTCAGTCATAAACAATGGTAAAAAAATCAAGGTAAAATGTGGTTTTTCGACCTTCAAATGATGATTTTTCTTCACCAATTTGTCTAGGGAACATGATAGACACTTCCACATGATGAAAACATGTATTTAGGCCTCCATGTGATGGGTTTTCTCCCCCAATTTGTCTAGGTAACATGACCAACATTTCCACTTGATGGTATAGTTGTGACATTCGATTAAGATAATTGGGAATGTGGCAAATTGACACCTACATAAGCGATACTTAAATGTGACACTTAGTAGAATGAGATACATAAGTGCACCACTTAGTAGTGTGGACATTTGGTGTGTAACACATGCCCCATTAACTTTGAGTTAAGAAGATAAATTGATGACTGAAACACTTTACAAAATGATGTGTGCCAATGGGCGTTGGAATAGGAGAGTCGAATGGAAGTTGAAAACAAACATCAAATAATATATATATGAATCATCCAGAGGTAGGCATACCCATGCTAGTACAATATGGACTTAAAGCATCACCACCGACCAATACACTTTGGATCCATGACAACACTGACTAAGGATATGACCACCAAACATACAACATGTATCCATACCTCCATGACTCGATCAGGATGTAGCCATGAGATTTTACATAGTGGAGCTACGATATGACATCAACATAGCCATAGACCAATACAAAGTGGATCTATGTGACAATGCACATCAAAAATATTTCTCTTCATCACAGTCTAGGTGGGCACATAACAATGGAAGGTGCCAAAAGGTTCACAGGGTCTTCATCCCGATCTCAGACCAGTATGATTCTAACCATGCGAATACATTTGTTGATGTCGAACATGGTAGAAACCACTTGATTACAATTCATTAATGTATATCTTTAATAAGTGATATGGAAACCACCAATGATGTCAATGGTTCCCAAGGTACCTTGGTACAATCCAACGAATGTGAATCGATGAGATGAAGTTGAACATTCAATGTAATCTTTCGATAAGGGGCCAATGATGCAAACTCATCATCGAAAGTGAGGAAACCTACCATTGAGTCATGCAGGCTCCAAGGCGCTAATTGGTTTCTAAGTCCGACTCCTGGATAATTTGTTAAAGTTGATAGGAACAAACTCATCGAAGGAGGGCCATGATGTAACCACCATCATCAACAAGAAACTGATTAGGATAGTGATTTGAGATGATAGAGAAAATGTGGATAGACCGACATAGGTATGAAAATGTATAATGCTGCAAAGTGGTTGATTGAAGCTGAGAATTCCCTTGAACATTGTGTGGAATGAAAAGTGAATTGGAAGCATTGAATCGATGACGAATGGATCCAAACATAATGTGACAACAACCAAAGGTTCTCTTCAAAGGAGTCAAAAGAGTATGACGACACATAAAATTGGTACTCAGGGACAAGCAGATTATCCAACTGTAAGAAAAATGCAGATAAGTGTCATGTTCAAGGGTGACTAAGAATAGTTGTCGTAATGTTTCAAAATATTGACCCAATTCCCAAAATCCCCCCCATGCAAATAGATGAGTACCTCTTTGTTTTTTAACGATCTCGAGGAGGATAACAAATTCTCAGTAGAACTCACCTTCGGTAAGTTCCTCTTCACATGTTTAACAAACCTGAAGAATTAAGGGTTCAATCCTAGATGGTCCCTTCAATGTAAATTTTTACGAGTCCATAGAAGGTAAAATCAGTGGTTTTTCATGTTGAGGGAGTTTGAAAAAAAATTAAAGGAAACTCCAAAGTTGACTTTTTCGTAAATTTAGTCTCACAAGCTTGAAAAAGTATAAAATGATATGAGAGAGAAATCTTCTATCCGAAATGGGCTAGAGTATCGCTTTTTTGTAATTGGTCTTACGAGGATGAAAAATGGGTAAACTATTAATTTGAAGATTCTCTTTCAAAAATTTTGATGAGTGTGAAAGGAAACAAGCTCACTCGGAAATATTTTCATGTTTAGGGAGTCTGAACAGAGCTTAAAGGAGACTCCAAAGTGTTCCCTTTTCATAAATCTTTTATGATTCCGAAAGAGTGATAAAAGTCTACTCGGTAACCTATTCTCATGTATTTATGAGCACAAGAAAGAAAAAATGCTGAGATCAGTAACCTATTATCATGTATTTATGAGAACGAGAAAGAAAAAACACTAAGCTCGGGGTTGGTTTCATTTTTACACAAACTTGAAACCAAAAATAAATTGTGCTGAGGAAATACCCATCAATGGGTTTCTTCCCAACATAATTTCCATAGGTTTTTACTTTTCCCCCGGCTGAAGAACTAGCGGCTCAAGTCCAACATGATGTTAAGAGGCTGGAGGAATGCCCCCCAAGATTTTTTTCGTTTGCCAATTCTTATGTTGTCACAAATTTATGTGCCAGATTAGATTCCTGATTACTAATAGGTAAATGTTCACCAAAGGAAGAAAGAGGATCAACTGACATAGGTGGATGAAATGAAGGTTCAATTACGAGATCTAGTGAAAGTCTCGACTCAAAATTTACAAGATCTAGTAAAAGACTCAACTCAATGTTTACGAGATCTAGTGAAAGACTCGACTCAACATTTACGAAATCTAGTGAAAGAATAAACTCAATAAAAGGGGGATCTGTTTCATTTTTTAATGAGATTGACACATAAAAAGGAACTATGCTCGTAGACCTCTGATTCATTTTTTAATGAGATTAACACAAAAATGGGAACTTTTCTTGCAAATGGTTTCATTTTTACACAAGATTGAAACAAAGAAAAACTATGCTTGGGGTAGGTTTCATTTTTACACGAGCCTAAAATAGAGAAAAACTATGCTTGTGGGTACCCGTTTCATTTTTTAATGAGTTTGACATGGAAAAGGGAACTATGCTTGTGGCTAGTTTCATTTTTTGATGAGCTTGAAACCAGAAAATAAACCTTGCTCAGGGATGGTTTCATTTTTTAACGAGCTTGAAACCAGAAAATAAAATTTTCTCATCACTCACTACCATGGATTTCAAGAGGTCTTCATCATATGGGAGAACGACACTCTATAATGAATAAATGGTAAGGGACTCACTCGGTTCAATATGGGGAAGAATAGACTTCAAGGTCCCTAATGAAGAAGTTACTATGTGAACTATCGAATTTAAATCCAAAGAAGATGAGAATACAATGAGAGTCTCCTTCTCATCGTTAGTTAAAAGCATGAGACATGTTGCCACATAATAAACTTATGTCGAGGTGGATACTTCTTGCATATCAAGAAATTTAATGGAATTTTGATGGTTGGCGATCATATGAGGGCCAACGAATGAAAGTTGTTCAATGGTCACAATGTTTCCATTATGAGGGAAATAAATCACTCGAAAAAGTGTGGACTGAACATCTTTCATAGTGTATACATAGTCTTGTTGTAGGAGAAAATTAAAATCCAAGGGGCCTTGGACTACCATCACATCAATATGGACAGTTTTCCCTCCTAAGGTGACAGGTAACTAAGGAGGGATCCCTAAAGGTTCACTAGCTCTTCTGTTAAAATCCATCAGATTCTGAGTATTGGGCACAAGTCGAGGGGAACCTAGAGCTTGCCAATAATTTGAGGATAAAAGGCTAAAATAATCTCCTTCGTTTATAATAGAGTAGCATATGTTTATATCGCAAACTTTCACAATGATTTGGAAATGAAATTAGGAAGGAAGGTTAGGTGTTGTTAGTCTATTCAAATTAAAGGAAATGACCTCAGTAATTGGAGGGGGTTATGTGGAAATGGGTGAAATTCCCCCTTATTCGAAGTTATATGTAGTGACAAAAAGAACCTTATCAGTATCTACTTTACTCTTCAAGGGAAGAGTGGGATCGACTGATGGTGGAATCTAGTCGACTACTTGAAATTCACTCTCTAAGGAGGAAAGAGTGGGATTGACAACCAATGATGGAACCGGGTCAACCACTTGAACTTCACTCTCCAAGGGAAGGGATCGATCGATGACTAAATCAGATCAACCACTTTATCAACCAATGGTTGGTTTGTAGAAATCTTATGGTAACCAGTTGGAAGTTGTTGCTGGGAAACAACAATCTCTTCCAACAAACATGAAGCCTCATCCATACAAAGGAAAAGCTAAGTTTGATTCCTTCCTTCACATAACCTACAAGGAAACTTCACTCTGCCTTCTTGAATTCCAACTTTACCATCACTAGTTGATGGGTTGTCACCAACATGACCGAAGGAAGCTAGTGACACAGGTTGTTGGGAACTCATAGACCACACTTATAATATCTTGGGAAGACCAGGTAAATCCTTAAGAAGGTGGTCACCCTTAAAATTATTGCAAGGGAATTTGGGCTTGTGAGTTGTCTTGGTAGGCTTGTCGATATCATCAAAACTATGAGCAATATTAATGGTAGATGGTTTATTTCCTCCAATGTGACTTGTAGTGGTTGGAAGCTTGGTCATTTGATTTTTTTTATTCTTCTCGTTCTTCCTTTTCTTGTTCTTCTTATCCTCCTAGTTACTAGCATTAGAGATTTCACCATGCGAGGAAGAGGAAAGGAAAGAACACCTAGCAGGTGAAGAAGAAAAAGGGTCAACATGAGGTTGATGTTCTTCAGGTGGAGGGATTACATACGAAGTACCATAAACATTTGGGATCACCAAAGTGGAAAAAAACCATATAGGTAACTCCATAGCGAATCCTGGAAGACTCAATGTAGAAATATAAGGAGGACCAACATTTCCAAAAGAAGGAAAAACAAAAGGTTCTCTGGGAAAAGGCATCCCTTCATTGGGAGTTCTAGAAACTGATTCCATAGACACATAATCAACCTAGGGTCCTATAAATGAAAGAAAAATACTATGAAAGTTCTTATAAGATAAGAGAAATAAAAAAAAAGAATTAGGGATATTCCAGAGATGGGAGATGAGGCCGTCAACGAAGATATGAGAAGAAGTTACCCTGACCTCCATGTAACAACACTTCTTAGTGAAAGTAACCCTCAGTTAGTGAGCCCACCCTCTTAGGGGTACTGAGAGTGTGATGCAGAATCTACCTCAGATACCACAAGGAACCTTATGAAGGAGGAAGAACCCCCCTTGTCGTCACCCTTGTAAAATCATAGGAAAAGAAGCTATGTTAACCAATTTCACAATGAATGTTCGGGCAGGTAACTAATCGACAGTCAAGGCTAATCAAATGGAATTGGGAATGGTGGATATAAATCCATGACCCAAATAATAATAAGAAGTGGTGTCACCCCGGGGACCTGCCACTCTTTAAATCTCCAAACTGTTTTTCATCCCACTAGGAAAACATAAGAGGGGAGATCTCAAACTGTCGATTCTCTTGACCTCATGCTTAACTCCCTTGTAAGAGGAGATATCTCAAAAACCGTCAATTGTTACTACTTGGATTTCAACATTCTCTAGTATTCTACAATTTCATTTAATTGGCCTTGGAGAATTTACTCTCCACCCTACAACCAAGGCCCTAAAATCCTAGACTTGTGATCATTTTCTAATAAAGAAAATGTCTAGCTGGTTTTAGATTATGTGTTTGTTCCTTTTATGGTAGTTTTTTACTCAAGAGGGATTATGGATGCAACTTGACTATGATGTGTGACACTTGACTCCAAGAAGACTTCAAAGAAAATATGGATGTAATGTAATCTTTAATTTTCGATGAAGGCTATAGAAGGAGAAATAAGTTTCAAGCAAAGAAAAAATTACAACTTTCAAAGAAAGAAACATAAACCACTCTTTGAGTGCAATTTAATTTTCTTTAAAATTCAAACTGAAAAATGCACCACCCAAAAACTAGAATGAAAAATTCCTTCTTGTTTGGTTCTAAATCCAACGAAATCAATCAAATGCAACTCTCTTTATGCTTCTTTACTTTAAATTGAAATTGTTATCACTGAAATTTCGTCTGCACATGGTTACAAGAACTCAACATCGTCAAATAGTAATGAAGTCATTCATGGCCCTGAATTAATATCACAGCCTTCAAAAAAGGTCAAAAACTATAAAAAGTAGTAAAAGATTGAAGAGCACTTTGCAGAAGTTGGGCGCGCGCATGCGCGGAACAGGAACGTAGAAATCACGCACATGCGCACAATGCGCGACTGTTAGCACAAAAAGTCACGCACCTGCTAAACGACGCATTTATGAAAGTGGTCGGCCTCCCAACCACTTATGGTTCAACTCCCAAGCCGATTTGACCTCCAAATCTGGGATGAATCCGAATGGTGGGCTGGTCAAAGACCTAAGAATGCCCTAAATGGCCTCTTTTCACACTACCAAGCAGTTAAACGAAAGCCCAAAGCAATGCTATAAAAAGCCATTAATGCACCTCATTTTCTCAAGGAATTCAAAGTAATGTTATGCTGCCTATATTGTTTTAAGGACTCCATCCTTGACAAGAGCACATTGGCACCATTACATTCTCCATTGAGTGGATTTGTGAAGAGTTATTTCATCACCATTTTTATTTTCTTTCTTGTAAGAAGAGCTAGCTAGTGAGGGTCCAAGAGCCTTCCCTTGGAGGAAGAAGGGACTCATAGTCCCCTTTCTTCTTGGTGCTTTGTTTTCATCAATAGATCAAGCCTCAAACATTGGTGACATGGGTCTTTTTTTTCTTGTTGTCTCTATGTCCTTATGTTCATGATTTTAATTTTTATTGCATCTATTAGTTTAATTCTTAATCGTAGTTTTGTTTTTCTTTCTCTATCTCTTTTCTCTACAGCTCTCCTGCTCAACAAACCCAACTGAGCTTGCAAGCACCTCTTATTTTCTCACCAAGGTGACGAAAGAGGCACAACAGATTGGCGAATCCATTGGGGAAAGGTATCAATTTCCTACCTCGTTTGGGTTTATTTTTCTCTTCTTTCAGTTTGTTTAACTTGCAGGTGCACTAACCGACCTAAGCCGACTTGCCAATCATCCAATTCAGAGCAGAATTGAGAGAAATCCATCCAGATTTTTCATTCTTGGCTGTGTACCACATATGCGTGGGTTTTTCAGCCCACAGACGCTCATCGTGCGCCCGTGCGCTTTACTCACGGTTCTGTTCTGCGCGCATGCGCTTTTAAACTTGTCTCTGCTCGCGCGCATGCGCTCTGTGCGCCTCTGTCTCCACTGAGACCCACGCATTTGTTCAAAAATTCACATTGTAGAGTTGTTGAGATGTGGGGAAGGCCATTTTCCTTCTTAAAAATGATGTCAAGCATGTTTTAAAACTGCACCACACTTAGTCCCCTCATCATATAAAGGGATTAGTCAAACACAAATAGGCACTTAGGAGGATAAAATAAATTTCCCTTCTTTGCTTTTTGCCACATGGATGGCTTGTTTTGACTTATAATATAAGTTGGAAATCATTTTTAATCACATTTAAACTCACATTGGGACTAGAATTTGAGTAACAATCACTTAGTATGCTCTTCTCTCATGCCTCCAAGTGATCTTGAGAATCAGAAAAAGATTGTGAAGTGATTTCATCTCCCTTAACAAAGTTTAAAACCTTTAGGAGAGAACAACAACCCTTCTTGGGACCCCTCTTAGTTTTCTTTGTCAAACACATCTTAAATTTGTAATGGGCCCATACATGCCCACATGCAACAAAGATAGGATAGTGTTTGAATTTTTTCTTTCTTAGATCAAAACACTAGGGAAGTTTAAAGGTTTGTAATGGGCCCATACATGCCCACATGTTCAATCTAGGATAGTTTCAAAGATTTTCTTAGATTACATCACAATAGGGAGTTAAAGGATAGTAACGGACCCACATGTCCACATGCTAGCTTCCTAGGGCTTTTGAATTACGCAAGGTTGTACCAAAGGCACTTAGTTAATTAGGTAATCAAACTCTTGTAAGGACCAAGCGAAGTCCACATGCAACAAGGTGACATCTAATTCACTAAAATATTGGCACACTTTCACTCAAACACAAAAGCCACTTATCACTCACATAGCTTCTTCTTGAAACATGGAGGTCAAAGTAAGATTCCTCCAAAGGGATTTCGAAAATACCCCATCTTTTCTTGACGGGACTATCCACTCCCATTTTTTAAATCAATGAGGTTGGTTTGCACCCCCAACCTCCCAAAACAACTACATCTAAAACCTTTCTAAAAACTCACTAAGTTTTCCTCCATAGGAGGTGCCAAAAGAAATTTTTAGTCTAGGTAGGATTTCGGGGATAGGCATCCAAATAACTCCCCGTTATCTGGTTCTCACATTATCAAACATAGAGGTTGTCAAATAGGGAACCGAAAATCCTCCAAGTCAAGTGTTCCAATCACCATAAGGCAGGGAGATACCCGTGAAGGGTTGAAGGCTGAGGTCTGGTTGTTCTGTGCATCCCCCCTTGAGGCACCCACCTCTTGGATGGGATCCAGCCCGTGACCCATTTCTTAGGCCGAAAATCTAAATGTCTCACTTTGACCGAGGTACCTAGTGACAAACTTTAGGACATCTACCCAGGTGGAAATTGTGGGTTTCAATTGCACCTTGATTGGATTTTGTGTGGCTATTGGGAAATATCGCCAGCTCTTTCGGGATATGCCCCCTTTACCCCTCGTTATAACCAATTATTTCATCCTTCACTAGTTTCTCTTCTATTGACTTTAGACCCCACTATTGAGTACTATTGGAAGGGCCAGTGCTATTTGAGAGGAAGGACGTTACGTCTTCTAGGACACGAGCATTTGCTTTCTTTTGATTCCCCCACGTGGACAAAACCCACTTACCCACATATATGCTTCTTTCTCATTTTTATGTATGATGCATATCTGATTACAGTTTTATTTGGATATATATATTGTGTAAACATTCAATGCAAAGGCTCTTGTTTCTATATTACTCTCACCACTTTTTGCACACATTCACACATCTAGTCTGACATCATAGGGGAACCACAGAACCCCCATCGTTCACGACACTTGCTCAACCTCCCTCCTATCTTAGGGGGAGTATCTGGTCGTGTCCGCTCATCGACACCTCCTTCACACACTCCTGTGAGTGCTACTATCTTAGGATCAACTTTGCTTGGTTCTACATTACTTGGGTCTACTTCCCAAGGTCATCCGTTCACTCGCTCCCCTTTACACGGAAGTAGGGGACCCACTTCCTCTCAAGGAGGGAGCACCAACCCACCTAGCCCCCATCAAGGGTCAGGTTCAAAACACACTATGGCTAGAGCTAATCCTCCCCCCCCAACTACAGATGCCATATTTGTCCTCTCTCAACATACTGGATCTCACCAAACTCACCAATGATCCTATATTGCATGATCCTACATGGCCTGCAATGCCCACCAAACTACCTTCAGACATACCAAAGTTTGAAGGAAAGGCAGGCGATGACCCTGCCAACCATGTCATGACCTTTCATCTATGGTGCTCCTCCAACAACATTATGGATGATTCCATCAGACTGCGATTATTTCAACGCACACTCACCGGCCCATCGGCAAAATGGTATGTCGAAGAAAAATCAGTGTCCCACGCAACCTTTGATTCATTGGCCAAAGCATTCTTAACCTTCTTCCAATTACCCATCTACCATGACAATGGTCTAGAAATACTGTCTAACTTCAAACAAACCTCAGCCACACACATCGTTGACCACATTCATGAGTGGCGTAGGCGACGTAGTTTGTGCAAAGCAGAAACCACCAAGCAACAATGTCTCAACTGGTTTCCTAGATCACTTGTCTCTCTCCTCGGAAAGGATGTAGCTTCCACCTTCCCTCAATCCGAAGAGGAAGCCATCAGCAAGGCTCAACAATATGACCTCATATATGCATAGTCAGGGTACTTATACACGGTACTTCCTGATCTTCCAAAACCTATGCCATTTGGCCAAGACAAACCTGGGATGTCTCACTCAGTAGACGGACTAATGGGTGCCACCACACACCATAGTCCACAACCCCAACCACCACCGATGTATGGCACACCTCAATACCTGCCGACATATGGGGGCACTTCTTATTACCCCCCACCCCCTTATCAACAGCCATACCCTGTTGCTATACCTCCACCTATTAGTGGACCACCGTCGACACCTCCCATGCATCCACTGCTTCCAACAACCAGTGGTACTCCTTCAACATCAGCTTATAGTACTAGTGAAAGCACTACACCTTCCTATGTACCTTATGGATCGGTACCACCACAAAATCCATACTTCCCATTTCCTGGTCCCTCACAACCCATGACTCCCCCACATCCTCATGCGGGGGTAAATTTTGTTCAACCCTCTGCTGCTCAACAATACCAAAGTTTTGAACAGTTGAATACAGCCAACCCAACTCATCCATCGAACAATGCCAAGAAGAAAGGACGAAAAAGGAATAACAACAACCCAGGTCAAGGCGGGAATCAACCCCCACAACACCAACCCACTGGGGGCAACCAGAACCAAGGGAATCAAAACCCCCAAGGGGGCAATAATAATAATAAACGCCAAGGGAGAAATAATGTTAAAAACATCTTCCCTTGTGCCCTTTGTGGTGATTTCTGCCATTACACTCATTATTGCCCCCAGATCGCTGATTTCAAATGGTTGAAAGACTCTAGTAGTCTTCCCCATTCCCCTACACAACCTGCCCCTCAACAGGCACCACAAAAATACGTGCAACAACCCCCTCCCGCCATGCTGCAAAATCCTATTCCACATCAAGGTGTGATAAACACCCAACAGGACACCCAGCATCCCCCACCTCAGGTGGGACAATACCTCAACCCCAACAATCCAGCAGATCGCACAATTCTCCTCACCAGTGAGGAATAAATTCTTCTGCAAATGTGCAGTCGTCAGTATCATGCATCCACTGAGCCTACCCCCATCCCTCTAGAGACAAACTCTCCACTGACAGGACCCCCGTTGGTGATCCCTCTCCCTTCCGCCGAACCACCGCTTCGCATCCCTCGCATCCCATCGCGTAGGAATGTCCACAACCCACAGGCTAGGGCAACTCATAACTATAGTTTGGTAGATGACTTAGCACAATCCCCGACTGCCATGTTAGTCTTGGAAGTCCTACAGAATTGTCCTACACAGCGGAAATCATTACTTTTCGCCTTGGGGGCAGTCGACCCTGCAGATACCCAACTCATCACCTTTGATCTTGACAATGGAGAACCTCATCTTCCCGCCTTGATCGCTTTTCAAATACCAGTAAAAATACGGAACATCACAGTTCATCGGTGTATCATCGATGAAGGTGCATCTACATGCATCATGTCCAAAACATTATGGCAGAAACTTGGTTCCCCAGAACTCATACCCTCTGCCATCACATTATGAGCTTATGACGGACAACCATCCTCTCATGAAGGGCTCTTTCAAAATGTCCCCGTTGAACTCGGGGGAAAAACTATTCTCATTGATATCGAAGTTATCGATGCCCCACTCGATTATAATATCTTGTTTGGTCATAGCTACATGTACGCTATGAAGGCAGTGGCATCTTCCGTCTTTCGGACAATGATGTTCCCCCACAATGGGAAGATCGTGACCATTGACCAAGTCTCACATTATGAGCCTAACCCATCTGCCAACCTCGATAACATTCTCCCTCTCATCCATACAAACCAAGATGCATATCCACTCGTTGAGATGGGTCCTGGGATTTTTAAAGATCCATCCTTATTAGGGATGTACCATGGAGCACCACCACTCCTTCATCCTGCTAATCAAGTATGCGTCATCTCATCTAACGAAACTCACACAGAGGATGCTCTTCCTCCTCAGGAGGCTTTAGTCATTCCTGACGTCCCAATAGTCGTAGAACCACTCCCACCAGAGCCTCCTGCGCACTCGTCGACCTCAACAGTCCACAAATACACATCCCCTCAAGGGCATAGTCTCGTTTGGGAGACAGTCCCCCAACCCCTCACTCAAATTCCTTTCTTTTACCCTCCACCAAGTATAGAATATTTTCAGGTAGCCGCAACACTCACACTACCTAATATGGTGTTAGCAATCCTAGTTTGGTATTTACACCCACCAGAGATGGTCCCTTGACCATCCCTTCCCCCACAGGAAGGACTCCCCATGATGATTCCCATCCTTACCCCCACCACCCCCCCACTCACTAACCCCCCTGATCCAGCTGGGGGCAGGAGAAAGAAGAAAGAGCCCACCGCTCCACTTCCTCCACGCATCCCACCACCTTGTGCACTATGTGAGAAAGAGGGCCACCAAACCAACAATTGTCCATCGCTACCTGAATTACGAAATTTGATCCCCCTCAATCCCACTCCCCCAACACCCGCCACTACTGCTAGTCCCATGACTACCACCCACCCTTCCATTAGTAAAGGGTTGAGGACCAAATACGCTTGTGCTATATGTTCAGAGTATGGCCATTATACCCATCATTTCCCAGCACTGCCATGCTTTCGACAAACATTAGCCGTTGTACGCCAGAACTTCCAGAACAACCCCTGCCCTACTACGTCCTCCTCAACAAATATCGCTGACATTCGTTATGTCACTACTTCAGTCAATGAACGTATGAGACGCCCTTGCTCTCTCTGTGATTCATTAGATCATTTTACATGCCAGTGTCCTATGATCCTCGAATACAGGCAACGTCAGTTGGCCCTACTTCACCAACCCGCAGAGGCGATAATTGACATTACCTCATCACTAGAGGATATTCATGTCATTTCTCCCGAGCCCGAGGCACTCCCAACACCTCCATGGGTCTTCAATGACATCTCTGAGGATTTACCCCGCAACCCCCCCAACTCTCCTACTCATCCCCCCCTGGACACTCTCCACCCAACCACCACGGGTACCCCTCAGTACTTCAATATATGGTTTATGTCGAGTGAACCCTCCCCATCTCCTCTCATTGTTCCCCCTGCTTCTTCATCAGGGGGCAACCACACTATCACCGAGATCACTCCTCACGACCCCTTGTATTCCCGGCGTTTCCAATGCGACGAGGAAATACTGGAAGAGATAAACCACCCGGACTCTCCTTGGGATGTGCTACATCACTGCGCACTCTTCTCTCCACAGGAAGCCCCCATGCCTCCTAACCAAAACCCCATTTACGCAATCGAAACCAAAGATTTTATCCCATCAGGGCCTATCGACTGGTTCAACAATCCCATTCCCACCCCTGATGATTTTGAAGAAGGCAATATGGCCAACATTTCCCCCACCATCAAGATCGACATTTCCATTAAAAATGGCATCGTCGAAGAAATCATCATTGGAGCTGCTTGCACTCCTCAAGAAATCGACGCATATAAATCCCTCTTCCAGGAATATAGGGATATTTTTGCCTGGTCATACACGAAAATGCCTGGACTCGATCCCTCTATTGTCGAACATTGCATTGACACCTGGCCCGACATCACACCAGTTCACCAAAAACAACGACCGCTACACCCATCCAAAGCCGCAGCTATCAAAGCCGAAATTGACAAATTACACACTGCCAGGTTTATTTACCCCATCTCTTATACCTCATGGGTTTCCAACCCAGTACCCGTCGACAAAAAACAGGGCACTATCCGCGTGTACACAGACTTTCATGATCTCAATATCGCATGTCCCAAAGACAACTTTCCAACGCCTTTCATCAATCAAAGTATCGACGACTGTGCTGGCCACGAGGCTCTCTCCTTTATGGATGGATTCTCTGGCTATAACCAAATTCAAATCCACCCAGCCGATTAGTATAAAACCGCATTCACTACCCCTTGGGGTACTTTTTCATATCGGGTCATGCCTTTCAGCTTAAAAAATGTCGGCGCAATCTTCCAGTGGGCGATGACATACATCTTTCACGATCTAGCTAATATCATCCTCACCTACTTAGACGACCTCACAGCTCTATCCAAGAAACGCACCCAGCATCTTGATGATTTACGAATCATCTTTCAACGGTGTCTTCAGTACAACATCTGCTTGAATCCTCTCAAGTGTGTGTTCTGTGTCATCGCAGGGTGCCTCCTCGATTTTATTGTTTCCCAAAGAGGTATTACCATAGACCCCCTCAAAGTCCAAGCTATCACCGAAATTCCACCTCCCCGGAATTTACGGCAACTTCAGAGTCTACAGGGCAAAGATAACTTTCTTAGATGCTTTGTTCCTGATTACGCTATACGCGCACATGGTTTCCTTCGCTTACTACGTCACGACATCCCTTTTCACTGGGACGACCATGCCCAACAGTCATTTGATGATCTTAAAGTAGTGCTTTCAAATGCACCTTTAATAAGTGCACCTGACTATAATCGCGACTACATCCTCTACGTATCAGCATCAGCTGTATCAGTAGTCGGCGTCCTCGTCCATCTTGAAGATGACAATTGTGAACATGTCATTTATTACGTTAGTAAGAACCTCTCAGGGCCACCCTTGAAGTATAAACACGAAGAGAAACTTGCTCTTGCAGTTGTCCTCGCAGTCCAGAAACTATGCCATTATATTCAGCTTCGCACCACAAAGGTCATCGCAGATTCCAACCCTATGCAGTACTTTCTCAGCCGCCGGCAAGTCAATGACAAATTTTCTTGATGGATTGTTATCCTTCAGGAGTACGACCTCGAGTTCTCAACACCTAAGAGTAAGAAGGCCCTCATTCTCGCCGAACTTGTCACAGCCCTCCCCTCTGACACCACCAGCGCCCCCGTCAGTACCGAATTTCCCGACGAACATCTCTTTTACATTACTTCGGATGATCCTTGGTACGGCAACCTTCTCGTCTACCTCCGAACTCAAAAGTTTGGTAACCAACTTTCATGAGATGATCGTCGACATATTCGTCATCAGCCCCCCTGCTACCTTCTCATCGGAGACATCCTATACCAGCGGGGCGTCGACACCATTCTTCGTCGATGCCTGACTATTGACGAGGCCAACAAAGTCTTAAACGACTGCCACAGCAACGCATGTGGGGGCCATCTTTCGGGTATATCCACTACTCAAAATATTATTTGAGCCAGTTACTTTTGGCCTACCTTGTTTCACGATTCCATTCATGCCATGAAACGATGTGAGCAATGTCAGCTCTACGCCAACAAAGCCCGAGCTCCCCCTGCTCTTCTTCACCCTGTCATTAGTGCCAGCCCTTTTTGTAAATGGGGCATCGACTTTATGACTTGTAATCCCCCCTCCAACAATGGTCACAAGTACATTCTTGTCGCCGTTTACTACTTCACCAAATGGGCCAAAGCTATGCCCACTTTCAACAACACCGCTGACACTGCAGCGCATTTTTTCTTTAACCACGTCATATCCCGCTTTGGAGTACCCCTCCAACTCGTTTCCGACCATGGGAAACACTTCAAGAATGAGATCTTCGTCGAACTCTCAACTCGGTTAGGATTCTCTCACGAGTTTGCCTCACCATATTACCCTCAGTCTAACGGGCAGGTCGAGGAAGTTAACAAAGTCCTCAAGACCATGTTACAGCGCACGGTTAATAAACATAAAACCAATTGGCATCATATGTTATTTTCTACGCTATGGGCTTATCGAACGGCTGTAAATACCACTACCGGTTTCACACCGTTCCATTTAGTCCATGGGGTCGAGGCAAATCTTGCCATCGAGTGCGAAATTCCCACCTTACGCACCGCAATTGAGCTATTACCTGACACTACTCTAATGGAGCAGCGCTTGCTAAACCTGGAGTCTCTGGATGAAGATCGTCGATCTTCCTTACAGAACAATGAGGCAGCTAAAAAATGATCCAAGGCTACCTTTGATTGCCATGTCAACCTTCGATCATTCCATGAAGGTGACCTCGTCCTGGCATATGATATCGCTCATGATACCTTTGGCCACGGAAAATTCGAATCACTTTGGCATGGCCCTTACATTATCCAACATTGCCTCACCAAAGGCGCATACATCCTGGCCTCTCCCATTGGCCTCTCTCTCAAAGAACCCGTCAATGGGTTGTATCTCAAGAAATTTTATTCTTAAAAGTAGTCATTCTACTTTAGGTTATTTCTTTTTCTAGTGTTTTTTAATCTTTTTTCTCCTCCCCTCTCGTCTAAACTATCCTTTGTGCTATTGACAGATGCTTCCTCCACCAGCCTACCACATTGGTTACGCCGACGGTGCCAGCCCTTGGACACAAAATCTTGCTTCGGCTGCTTGGGCTCTCTACACCCCCTCACATGAAATGCTCCATTCAAGTGGCATATGTTTGGGGTCAGCAACCAACAACCAAGACGAATACACTATTGTCATTGGCCTCTTGGCTGACGCCCAGCATCATCATATTCGTCACCTTAGCGTCTTCCTTGACTCTCAACTAGTCGTTCTCCAGCTCAACAATGTGTACCGCGTACGCGATCCGTGCCTCTTTTGCAAATACCTGTAGGTTAAGTTGTTATCTCAACATTTTGATTCCATTACATTTACACACATTCCAAGACAATTGAATCAAATAATAGATCACATAGCTAACATGGTGTTAGATTGGCATATATCACATAAAGCTACACATACATAAACACATCACAAATCCTGTCACAGCATATATATAGAATGGACGTCATCAACTCATCAACAAAAACATGTAGACAACATAAGGATCTCGAATATGTATACTCATGTATATATAAAGGCCCATCAGGCCATCCAAATGTTTACATACAAAAATACATGTATCCGCAGGCCAATGCAGCACCTCGGTACAAAAATGGGCTCACCAGCCTATATACAACAAAAAAAAGATATACATCATGCACCACTCATGGTGCCTCTATCACACCACCACCTTCTCCTCCCTCAGGCGGTGGTGGCCCACCACCACCTGCCCCAGGCGGTGGTGGTCCACCCCCTACAGGACCCTCCTGCCCCGGCGGCAGGCGTCCACTCGTCATAGCAGTAAACACTGTTGTTCGTCGCACTATGGACCGCCATGGTGGCGGTACCCCCACACACTGCTCCAGGAAACTCTCATCCTGGATGCGTGACCACATTCCCTCAAGCACATCTTGTAAAATCGTCTCCAGATGACGGCGTATATCATCAAAATCCACTCTGGTCACCGCCGAAGGAGCGTGTGATGGCCCCACACCAGGGTCATCAAATCGGCGCCTCCTCGCTGCCCTCTCTGGCTCATCTGGTCGCCCCGCGACATCCTCCCGCCTTCGTCTCTCTCCCCGTGGCACTCTCTCCGGCTCCTGACGAGCTGGTGCTCTATGCAACTCTACCTCGCGCCCGCGAGGTGCCACATCTGCACATACAAACAAACAACAAATAGTATCAGTATCTATATCATAAACATATGGACGACTATCTCAAAAAATACACAACCATACATATCTACATCATCAATCACCATACCTCGATGATCAAAAACCTCCCCAGGAGGTAGCACCATATTTGGATCATCCCAGAAGTCCACCCTGGCATAGGGGTACTGCAAAATCACCTGCGGCATCTGTCGCCATACCTGGGCTGCCTCTGCCGAAAAGAAGTGGCCCCCTTCGCCACCACCATGGCGAAGCAATACAGTCGACCACCGCCTCAATTGTGGCTCTCGTGCCCCAGGCACACTTAATAGAATCCTCGGGCGTAACATCGACACCCTCTCTAGAAACCAAGCCACTAGGATGGACCTGAAAGAAAACTCCCCGGCATCAGTAGAACGACAGTGGTCCAACTGCGCCACCATCCTAGCATGCAGCGTCAGACCCCAAGCGAAACGCTCACCGACCAACACTCTCTCCAGCACCAGAAGCTGGCCACCACTAATATGTTGGGTCGCCAGTGACCCATATACCCGTACAATCATCGTTGCTATACAGCGATGCACCAGAGAATCTATCGCCGATATACTCACCACCATCTCGGACATAAAGTTTTGACCTGAACAATATCTCCGGCCAACATCGGCAAGAAAAGTACTCCTAGGCAGCACCGACTCCGCCGGTAGGGGCGTTCCCCGAAAGGGGAGCCCAGTCAAAAAATATACATCCTCCACCACATTGAAGGGGATCTTCTCTCCTCACACGAGGAAGTAGTGTAGCTTTGGACTCCACATCTAGATCAAGAACTGTAACAGATACTCCTGTGCCCGTATCAACGGGCACTCAAAGAACTTTAACAACCCACAAGTTGCCAAAGTCACACGCACATCGGGGTCCTCAATGGCCACGACATCTCACAACTGAGCCCAGTCTCGCTCTCGCCACCCCACAGGCATCGTCACCACCATCCTGTAGACAACACAAAGTCCTATATCAGCTCAAGCAAACATCCACAGCATAAAAAAGACTCATTTTTATACACCTCAACCTTGCCTCTTAGGCGCGGTTTTGATACCCACAGGCACGCACACATGCGCTCCTGTTCACTACACAGGTGCACACACATGCGTTCCTATTGACTACACAGGTGCGCACTAGTGTGTACTTGTTTGTTTCACATGCGCACCCCTATGCGTGCATGTTCAACCTACAGACGCGCACTGGTGCGCGCCTGTTCAACCCGCAGGTGTGCCCTTCGAGCACGCCTTAAATTCCCCCTACCAAGCCCCCATGCGTGCATATCCGATAGGCAGGCGCGCACGTATTCATGCCTATCACCGGATCGCCTGCGCATGTGGGGTCCATACCCCCTAAATACCTCTGTACGGCCCTCAGTACAGCCCCTGTCCAAAAATTGAAAACCTATTTCTATGCAGGATGATCAGACAACTAACTTGATACTTACAAATCCTCAAACGGATGCCTCGTCCTCCCTGAATCTCTCAATCTCCTCTGAAAACTTCTCATCCAGTCACTATTGCAGCAGGTACAAATGAGGTGGCAATGTGGGCCCTACAGCTATATATATGCCTTTTTCCAAACTTCCACTCACCATTCCGGGAGCCCACGGTGTCCATTTTTCAATTCGTCTTCAGCCACGAGATCAACATCTCGTCACCTACATCACAACAGTCCCTGGGCCTCTTTTCATCCTGAGCCCCCGGGGCGCCTTTTTTATCCATGGTCAGGTACGCATGCACATATTTCACGCTTATCAAATACATGCTCATATCTTCAATTATTTTTCAGATATTGTTCACTTTGGGTATTTGGTTTTCATGTGTGCAGGTATTTGATCATCATACATCGACACAACCCCTTCAGGTATATCCTCAACACTGGCATCTAGTCTTTCCTGTTGTATCGCATTTACATTTCCAGTCACACCCTCTGATATTGGCCTTTAGGATCCCCATTCCCAGCTCTGCAGTACCTACGCCTCCATTTGCATCTTCGGTACTGTTACCCGGTAGCATTCTTTCCCACATGAGTTTTCCCATTCATAGCACCTTTTACCACTTTTTGACACTCATGTTGTTTTTCATTACCCTTTAGGGATGGGAGTCCCGATAGTCTTTCATTGTGTTGCGAATCAACCACATACTGCTTCTCCTCATTTTGCTAGCTTTCCCATATGGACTCCCAAATTATCTCTTTACGGTTCTATTTTTTACCTGCAACTCCGCAGTGTCATGAACCCTCCATTTCATCCACAATCAGTTTGCCCATCTGCGAACCTACCTTCATTTCACCTACCTCATACAGAAACTCGCCAATGGGGCCCCCACCCTTCATTAGTTTTCCAAGCAAAATATGCCCTACGTGGGCCACCCATATCACACTAGGGCACCCGTTTCTGTATTTGTATATTTCCCCCCAAAAAATTATTCGTTATTTATTGTACAAACGCCTTTATTTCCAGTCATTACATTATTTTTTTTGTCGTCACCTTTGGTGACTCACTTCCTTCCTTTTGGCCAAACGCAACCCATGTCACCCTTGGTTGGAGCATTACTTATCATCTACCCTTGCCGGCATTGTCCATATCTTCAGAGTACCCCACAGGTCACTTACCTCTACCCTCTGAATTTGTTCACCTTGTCCCACCTCTGGCACAACTTATCACCAGTCTTGTCTTCCCCTTGACACTTGACCTCGTTACATGGTTGCGACCATTTTTTATCTCATACATCCTCCAACCAAGGGCAGTCTTGAGTCTTCCCACTTCTTGACTTCGTCCATATATCTATGTCACTTCCTCACCTCAGTATATTTCATGAAGCCCTTTGCTTCTGGGAGTCGCGTCCCCCTTTTGTCGACATCAACACAATTTTCCGGAAGGGCAACAGTATATTGATTCTCATTTCAATGAGAGGTCTCGGATGGCACAGGGTGAAACACCATTGCTCCCTTCTGTCGTTTACCCCCATAACATTCGACGCCAACACTTTCTCATGTTACGGAGGGTCTTACTTTGCGACTATTGTAGTTCATTCTTTCATTTTCCGAAGACCTCTGAACTTGGTAGGGCTATCAACGCCCACATCATCGTTGCTACTTATTACCGCGATCACTACCTACTATTCAGAGTATGTTCCTTTACAGAATTGTTTTCTGCCTTTATCACCACCGCCCCCGAGGGCGCTGCAGTTGTCTACACCAACACTTCAATCATCTTGTTTCAGAGTTACATGACACGAGCATGGGGCATGTCTGCCTCGTTTGTACACAGTTTTCTATTTTATACACCTCATGGAAGATCGGGTCCTACCGATTCCTTTTTTCTCCAATGGATCGCTCTGAACGATCCCATTATTTCTCTATCTTGCAACAACATTCTCAGTAGAAGAAACATTGATGGATTTCGGCTAAAAGTATGCTCCTAACCTCATCCATCAAGGGGCATCTGTTATCACTGAAATTTCGTCTGCACATGGTTACAAGAACTCAACATCGTCAAATAGTAATGAAGTCATTCATGGCCCTAAATTAATATCAAAGCATTCAAAAAAGGTCAAAAATTATACAAAGTAGTAAAAAATTGAAGAGCGCTTTGCAGAAGTTGGGCGCGAGCGCATGCACAGAACAGGAACGTAGAAATCGCGCACATGCGCACGATGCACGACTGTTAGCGCAAAAATCCGTGCACCTGCTAAACGACGCATTTATGAAAGTGGTCGGCCTCCCAACCACTTCTGGTTCAGCTCCCAAGCTGATTTGACCTCCAAATCCGGGCTGGATCCGAATGGTGGGCTGGTCAAAGACCTAAGAATGCCCTAAATGGCCTCTTTTCACACTACCAAGCAGTTAAACGAAAGCCCAAAGCAATGCTATAAAAAGCCATTAATGCACCTCATTTTCTCAAGGAATTCAAAGTAATGTTATGCTGCCTATATTGTTTTAAGGACTCCATCCTTGACAAGAGCACATTGGCACCATTACATTCTCCATTGAGTGGATTTGTGAAGAGTTCTTTCATCACCATTTTTATTTTCTTTCTTGTAAGAAGAGCTAGCTAGTGAGGGTCCAAGAGCCTTCCCTTGGAGGAAGAAGGGACTCATAGTCCCCTTTCTTCTTGGTGCTTTGTTTTTATCAATAGATCAAGCCTCAAACATTGGTGATATGGGTCTTTTTGTTCTTGTTGTCTCTATGTCCTTATGTTCATGATTTTAATTTTTATTGCATCTATTAGTTTAATTCTTAATCGTAGTTTTGTTTTTCTTTCTCTAACTCTTTTCTCTACAGTTGTCCTTCTCAGCAAACCCAACTGAGCTTGCAAGCACCTCTTATTTTCTCACCAAGGTGACGAAAGAGGCGCAACAAAAATGAAAGAGTTCAAGTCTAATATAGAAAAGAACACGAAGCAGAAAGAAAGTCCAAACAAAGATGCAGTCACAAGCTTAATATAAAAATTGAAAGAATCAAGTGTAGAAATGACTTCTAGCACTTGGTCAATCAAATTTTTTGAAAGAAAGCACTCTCTTAAAATCCTGAAAAGCCAAAAGGTTTCATATCAATTGATATTTCAACAGACCCTAAAAAATCCAATATTCACCCAATGGATCAACTATTGCCCAAAAAGATAATTCAAATACATGGCTTGATGCACTTTGTATTATCCCCAAGTTAATGAAAGTGAATTTCAAAATGGACAAGTAAAGGGCTTGAAATCTTTTGGAAAGTAAATGACAAGAGTATGATGATGTACAAACAACAAAAATAGAGACTATTGACAATCAAAACTGCTGTCAAGGTTCAGATCAACCTTGAATAGTTTATGAAATTTTCATAACTTAATCAAAGATAACACTTTAAAAGAGGAAAAAAGAGTGATAAATACAATATTTACAATCAAACAAGGTCCTAACCAATCATACAATAACTTAAGACAAAATTATGAGTCAAAAAAACTGAGAAACATAGTCAACAAAGGTCTAAAACTAACCCGGGAAGGAGATTGACGCCCCCCAGAAGACTAACAGGGAATGTCACTGCAAGGGGTGATGCTCCACCAAAGACTGATATGGAGCATCAATCAATTTAGGAAACCAATGCTCTGTAGGCCATTTTAGGGGAGTGTCAGTGTCTTAAAATTACTCGAACAGACTAAAACTCATCCTAGATTCAATAGGGAATATGATATGGACCCTGTAAACTTCCTAATGAAGAGGAAAACAAAGAATAGTTCAAAAATCAATAATTCGCTCAAGAAAAACACAAAAAAGGGGATTAAAAACCTAGGAAACAATTTTTCCCTAGTGGATTCCCCAACTTATGTTGTGAGAAATCTTACCTTGCGGACATGTTAAGGTCCCCTTAGCCGAGTTTTCTTTAGATAAGAAAAAATAGATCAAGTGGACACTAACATCCCTTGCTCCTAACTATTCACACATGAAAATGCTAAGAGGGAAAAGGAAATAAGAGTGCACCTTTTTCGAAGGTTTTCCTCACTGCTCTTTGTTACTCAAACGTTGGATCCAGTCCTAGCTTGATCACGATCTTCCTACACTTATAAAAAATGATTCTCTTATACTTCTTGCAGAAAGATAGATGAAATCAAATCTAACTAAATGAAACAAGCATAAACATTCATGTGTAAAGTAAATGAGACAGAAGTATGGGAATATGAAAAGCTTATATTCATGAGAAGCAATGGACAACACATACAATCATGTGATTTTTAGAAATATTCCTCTAACACTCCTCCTATCCAACCCCTTTTCTGCACTTCCAGAATGTTACTGAACTATCTTTGAATGTCATAAGAACAAAGGTTTGATACTCTTTAGAACTCTCCTTTTTACCTTTGATTGACATCCTTATATGGAAAATGAAGGCCCAACCACCATGGAGTATTTTAGGAGTATGGTTGAGGATATGGCTCAACTAATTAGGATCTTTAGGATAGGATCAAGTATATATATAGGACTCAAATCCCTTTGACCCAAACTAACTCCAACCTCCCCAAAACTTCCCTCAAAAAAAGGTGGTATTGGTTGTAACCAAACCGATGCTCCCCAAAGGCCTAGCACATAGCGTCAATGATGCTCCTCCATATTTAAGTAGGGAGTGTCACCAAGGGACTGACACTCCTTATGTATGGGAAAGGGGGTGTGTTAAGCCCTAATATTGGCTCATTACCCCTTAATTAGGGCATATTATATTAGTAATGTTATTTTATTTATGTCGGCTTTAGGCCATTAGTTGTAATTATACCTCCTAGTCTCCTATGTATACCAAGGAGACATTTTCATTTTGAATCATCTTGTACTTGAACATTTAAGTGGGGTAAAA
>ML791733.1:493240-508304 GCA_009831015.1 Picea engelmannii | reverse complement strand
GTCTAACATAAAGATCACCTCAATTGAATTCCATAACATTGAGTAGTAGGAAAATATGACACTTGGGGTAATGGGAAGAGTATTAGCTCATAAAGGAAGACTAGAGTGCCTCCCTTTGTGAAGTATAAACAACTAGTTGATCTCATCCACATGTTAAATCACACTGAGTGATAAAGGGACTACAATGAGGGGACCCTAAAACCAATTAGATGATGTATAAATACGTGTCCCCTTTTTCATGTTAACATTCCCAAAACCAATTAGAGCCCAACAAGTGGTGTGTATTAATATTGAAGAAAATGTATGGTCTAGGACCATGTCATGAAAATTTAGTGTACTGGATGACCAACATGGAATTCAATGGGTAACGCACATAGTAGAAGAAATTGGAAAATTTATGCCCAAGTTTTGATGGTTGCCACAATTTTTCGAGAAGCCCATTAGTTCAATTCACTACCTATTCATATATTCATGGTAAATATTAAGGGGAAGAAAGTGGTCTTTTTTGGTTGACTTTATGTGTTCTAGAGTAGACGTCATCGATCTTCCTATTGTAGTTATGAGAGAATATATGCTTAAGCCTTGAGTTGTATCAAGCCTAAGGGTTTTAAATCCCCCATTGTTATTGAATAAAAATCTAATATTTTAAAATCAATTGAAAAAGTATGTGTGTCTGTGGAAATGGCAGCATGAATGATAGTTGATTTCTTTCGAAATGATTTATGTGTGTTGTGACATTGACAATAGGGATGATTTATGTGTGTTGTGGAAATGGAAGCGAGAATGAAAAAGTATGGTCAGAACATAAGAATTGACTAGAAATCCTTGTGTAATCTAACAGTTTGAATCCCAAATAATTGATTGATTGGATGGGAGAGATGGAGAAATGATTCAAGTTCAAGTATATTAAGGATCCTATAAGGGTGGTTTAAATATACAAAATTGAAGATGAATGCATATTTGTAATGAGATAGCTTGCAGTTGGATACACAAAGTAGTCACAAAGAAAATATAAAGACCTAGGACATCATGGTGACCAAATTCAAGGGTAAGTTTCTACTTGTAGATTACTCTTTAAACTTGTTAAGAACATTGAGAAATCTATAAAATATGAATATGACAATAAAGTAATACATAGAAGATTTATACGAAGTTTCAATCAAATATGGATAGAAAGAAGAAACTCCAAAATAAATTTCTAAGGTTTGAATGGTTTGGTTTATGCCATTCAAGATGAATTTAATGTTTTTTATTTGTCATTCAATGTTTGATACTTATTAAGTAACGTTAAGGATTGACAAGAAGCTATTGAGGATGCAACAAATTTTGAGAAAATTTCAAGGAGTTGGAAGAGGGAAGACAAAAAAAAATAGAGAAGAATGTGAAAGAAGTCCAACACTGTGAATCAACCTACTAGGAGAAGATTTGATGTTGACAAAGGTAGATGATCAGCAAGAGGAAGAAGTAGAGATGGAAGGTTTTTATAGAGATGTATAGGACATGGGGATAGATCATATGAATTTGTTAGGGTCCTAACCCACACATAGGTAGAGAAAGATATTCGGATGTAATAAAGGTCAATATTAATAAGGCCTTTCAATAAAATAGAATAAGGAAGATGTAAGAAGACCTAATAGAAGATTTTGCTTCTAGAAGGATCTTCCTCTAGATGCTTATTTTTAGTATAAATAGGAGTCGAGGGTATGAGAACCCTAGATTGGAGATTATTGTAACAGAGCTCTGCTCGACTAGAGGTTGCCCCCTCGAAGAGGCCTGTGAACATTGCTTTCTGAATCAAAGTGTTATTTCAGTTGTTGTTCTTATATTATTTATGTGTTATTGTGGAGATTATGCTGGTTATACTACTGTTATTCTGCCATTTCTAGCATTTTATTTCTATTCTGCGTATTTATTATATCTGGTATCTTGCAAGTGGTATCAGAGCACTTTCCTTGGCAGAAATTGTGGGAATTTTTTTTCCAGGGTAGAGACGTATTCCAGCATCTTTAAGCCACAGAGATCTGTTGTTACGTGCATAAACCCGCAGTTGAGGGATTCATACATGTAGGAAATACAAGTGGTTGTTCAGCACACATCTATTGGCCACCCTTGTAACCCTTTTTGGTACCCCTTCGAGTGGTAGCACATTAGACAACACCTGTGTACAGACCAGCCTAGATTTCCTGAAGCCCTCTTTAGATAAACCTATCAGTCGTCGGACTGCTATAGTGTCACCAAGAACAACACTCGGGAAGATACTCTCTAGTACCTGGGTAGTCGGGTAGTACGGCTAAGGGTACGGTCTATCCTCCTTAGTTAGTGCCCCGAGATATTGGGTCGAGTACTACTGTTGGACCCCGCAAGTATATCAGAGAGCTATAGCATAGGGAAAACCCTTGTTTGTAGAACCCTTGAATACCTAACCCTTGGGGGACAAAAACATAAACAAATTAAACCGGCCAGATCTATTGTCACGCAACTGTGTTCAGGTTGCCAAGTAAATACACATTTATTTCTAGTTAAGAATTTGGGGATTTCATCACTGCAGTATTCTTCAGACCGGAGTATAACTCTGTAGGTGTAAAAAAAAAAAAAGTATGGAAATTTTTTCACCATTATTTGAGACCTATTCCGTTAGCTTCATCTATTCTCCCTTATCACATTCATTAATATCATTTTTCAGAAAAAAAAAATTGACCCCGCTCACCCCTTTTCAATTCACCCATCCTCATGGCCCATACCCATAGCTAAGACCTGGAGTCTCGCTTCAACACCTTGCAATCTAGTTTCCTCGAGACCCAAAAAGAAGTGAAACAACTCAGTGCTATTGTTGCCTCCATGGATACATCCATCAATACAACCATAAATACATCCATGCAGTTCTCAATGGAGGAAGTCAAACAAGAACTGACCACCCAGCTTGAATCTGTCTTTGCATCACTCTGCACCAAAATGAAGATCCCTACCGATGACCTTTTCCATGACACACCTCCCAAGACTGAAGGTGAACATTCCTCCCATTCCCATACCTTTCAGCACCATCACTTTCAACATGACCTACGCCTTCCGCGGGTGGATGTGACAAAATTTGATGGTTCAGACCCCACTGGTTGGGTCACCCAAATGAAACATTATTTCTCTCTATACAACATTACATATGACTTGGCCAAACTCCGGTATGGTTTTCTCAATCTAGATCAAGAACGGTGGCAATGGTGGAAATGGAGAAAAGCTTCCCGTCAAGGGTATATTGCTTGGACCTAATTTGTGACTGATCTTTATGAACGCTTTGACACTGACACCAACCATTTGGGTCATTTGACAAAATTGAAACAATCAGGAATAGTAGAATACTTCATAGCTACATTTGAGTGCCTAGATTTTTGAATAGAGGGCATGACTGATGCTTTATTTCGAGAGTGTTTTATCAGTGGCCTCAAGGAGGAGATTTGGGCCCATATCCTCATGGCTCGACCTACGAGTTGGTTGGAGGCTACTAAAAAATCTAAAGAAGAACAACAAATTGTTTCCTCTCAAAATCCTAAACCTTCCTTTATCCCTCGCCCTAAACCCATAAACCCCACTACTCCCTCTGCCCCATTAAAGATCCAAAAACTGACCAAGGCTGAAATGGTTGAATGCCAACTCAAAGGCCTCTATTATAATTGTGATGAAAAATATTTTCCGAGCCACAAATGTTAGGAACAAAATATTTTTATGGCCATCTCTGAGGATATTTCGGAAGAGGATGTTGAAACTCCCCTTGTGCATGAGTCACCGGAAATCACTGACATAACCCCTCCCTCTGACCCTCCCGAAGTGGAACCGATCATTTCCCTCAATGCTCTCACTAGTTTCTCTACCCCCCAAACCCTCAAGTTAATTGGTTACATCAAGCACCGAAAGGTCATCATTCTGATTGATAGTGGCAACACCCATAAGTTTATTCATCGCCGCATTTCCCAAGAAACCCATTGCTACATCCATGCTGTCAACAATTTCCAAATCATGATTTCCAATGGTGATTCTATGAAATGTGGCGGGTACTGTGAAAATGTGCATCTCCAAATCAGTGACTACCACCTAAAATCCCATATGTTTTCTATTGACATGGGCAGTTGCAACATTGTGTTGGGTACAGACTGGCTAAGGACTTTGGGCCCCATTCTCATGGATTTTAATGACTTAACCATGCAATTCGACCAAGAAGGCCACCAATATAAATTCCAAGTCATCACTACTGGTTCACTTGAGGTCATCAGTTCCCATCGCATAGAAAATTTGCTCAAAAAAGGTCATTTTGGTGTCATTGCCCAACTCCATGCCATACAAGCAACAAAGACACACCTGGTGCTGCAACACCTCCAAGCCCTCTTTTCTAAACATCAAATGGTATTTTTCCACTCCCCAAGGACTCCCTCCTTCCCGCGGTGTTCATGATCATTCAATTCCCCTTGTACCTGAAAGCCTTCCTCCCAATATTGATCTGTATCGCCATCCCTTTGCAAAAAAAAATGAAATTGAGAAAATGGTCCAGGAACTCCTTACTGTAGGTGTTATCCATCCTAGTACGAGCCCTTACTCTTCTCCAGTCGTCATAGTCCTGAAGAAAGAAGGTTCTTGGAGAATGTGTCCTGACTTCCATGCTCTCAACAAACTGACCATTAAAGACAAATTTCCCATTCCTGTCATTGATGACCTCCTAGATGAATTGAGTGGCACCCAATTATTTACTAAACTTGATATTCTCTCTGGCTATCACCAGATACGTATGAAAGAGGAAGACATTCCCAAGATGGCCTTTCGCACTCATGAGGCGACTATGAGTTTTTGGTCATGCCCTTTGGCTTGTGTAACGCCCCCTCCACCTTCCAAATCCTCATGAACCATGTCTTCCACCCTTTTCTCTGTCATTTTGTCTCAGTTTTCTTTGATGATATCCTCATCTATAGCAAAACCTGGACAGACCATCTTACCCATGTGGATCGAGTTCTCCATCTACTCTCCCAGCACCAAATTTTCCTGAAACAGTCTGAATGTGCCTTTGGTGCCTCAGAAGTAGAATACTTGGGTTATCCGGTTGGCAAGTATGGTGTCAGGGTGGATCCAGCAAAGATTGAAGCTATGCAAGATTGGCCACACCCAAAGACTCTCAAAAGCTTGCATGGATTTTTGGGCTTAACAGGGTATTATCGCAAGTTTGTTAAGAATTATGGCAAGATTGCAACACCTCTCACTGCTCTCCTAAAAAAGAACTCTTTCACTTGGAGTCCAGTCGCTGCTCAAGCTTTCCAAACCTTGAAGATGGCCATGTGCACCACTCTGGTTTTGGCCCTTCCTGATTTCACAAATACCTTTGTGTTGGAATGTGATGCCTCAGGGAAAGGAATCGACGATGTCCTTATGCAAGAGGGTAGACCTTTGGCCTTCACCAGCAAGAAACTATCTGAAAGGAATCTGGGCAAACCCATCTATGAAAAGGAAATGTTGGCTATTCTGCATGTCGTTGATCTGTGGCACCCTTATCTCTTGGGGCAACGTTTCCAAATTAAGACAGACCATCAAAGCCTCAAGTACTTCTTGGAACAACACATTTCCTCCCCGAAGCAACAAAAATGGGTGACTAAACTCTTTGGATATGATTATGAGATCATTTATAAGAAAGACAAAGACAATGTGGTGGCAGATGCACTGTCCAGAAAATATGAAGACGAAGGATCCCTTTTTTCTCTTTCCTTCATTATACCAGATTGGCTCCAAGCTGTTCGCCAAGAATGGCTACAAGATCCCAAAAGTTAGCATCTGATCTAGCAATTGCAGACCAATGCTCCAGTTCCCCCAAGGTACTCTTGGCTCTAGGATGAGCTTCGATACAAAGGCCATTTGTATTTAAGTAAACAATCAAAGCTTAAATCCACGATACTTTCTGAGCTTCATGCTACACCCACAGTGGGGCACTTCGGGTTCACCAAAACCTATGACAGGGTCAAACGTTCTTTTTTCTGGGATGGCATGAAACAGGACATCCGTAATTTTGTCGCTGAATGTGATGTGTGTCAATGCAACAAGGGAGAAACAGTCAAATATCCGGGCACACTACAACCGCTTCCGATCCCACCTGCTATTTGGAAGGATATCTCTATGGACTTTATTACTGGGTTACCCAAATTGGGAAATAAATCAGTCATAATGGTGGTTGTGGATCGCCTTTCCAAGTATGCTCATTTCTACGCTCTTCAACACCCATTTACTGCATCCACGGTGGCTCAAATTTTCATGGACCAAGTCTTCAAGCTTCATGGCATGCTGCACTCTATTGTTTTTGATCATGACCCAACTTTCACAAGCAATTTTTGGCAAGACCTGTTCAAGCTTCAAGGCACCCAATTGCATCTCAGCACAGCTTATCATCCCCAGACAGATGGTCAAACAGAAGTTGTCAACAAATGCTTGGAAACATATCTGAGGTGTTTTTCCTCTAAAAATAAAAATCAGCGGGTTCAATGGTTACCCCTAGCTGAATGGTGGTACACCACTTCCTACCATACAGCTACACACATGACTCCTTTTGAAGCAGTATATGGACAAAAGCCACCTTCATTTCTCTCATACTTACTGGGTACATCGAAGGTCCAGGTGGTTGACCAAACACTTATAGTTCGAGAGGATATTCTCCATACCCTCAAAGAGAACTTGGTCATGGAACAAAATTGCATGAAGAAACAAGCAGATCAAGGTCACTCTGAACGTCAATTTGCAGAAGGGGATCATGTGTTTCTGCAACTACAACCATACAAGCAAACTTCCCTCAAGGCCGAGCATTGTCAGAAGATAGCACCCAAATTTTATGGTCCTTATACCATTCTCAAGCGTGTGGGACAAGTCACCTATCAGTTAGCTCTACCTAGTCATTCAAAGCTACATCCTATTTTTCATGTTTCATGCTTAAAGAAGGTAATTGGAACTCGGTGCCAAATTCAAACCAACCTTCTTGAGTTAGCTGAAGAAGGATCCATTTGGGTACAGCCAGAAGCAGTTTTGGACCAACGTGAGTGTCTCTTGCATCAGAGAACCATCAAGGAAGTGCTCGTCCAGTGGAAAGATACAACTCCCGCCGATGCCACTTGGGAACCAGCTACCATTTTGCAACAGTTTCCACAACTCAAGCCTTGAGGACAAGGTTGTTTTTAAGGGGGCGGACATGTTAGGGTCCTAACCCGCACATAGGTAGAGAAATATATTCAGATGTAATAAAGGTCAATATTAATACGTCCTTTCAATAAAATAGAATAAGGTGGATGTAAGAAGACCTAATAGAAGCTTTCGCTTCTAGAAGGATCTTATTCTAGATGTTTCTTTTTATTATAAATAGGAGTCAAGGGTATGAGAACCCTAGCTTGGAGAGTATTGTAACGGAGCTCTGCTCGACTGGAGGTTGCCCCCTTGAAGAGGCCTGTGAACATTGATTTCTGAATCAAATTGCTATTTCAGTTGTTGTTCTTATATTATTTCTATGTCATTGTGGAGATTATGATGGTTATATTACTATTATTCTGCCATTTCTATAATTTTATTTTTGTTCTGTGTATTTATTATATCTGGTATCTTGTAGAATTTCTAGAGTTATATAATGAGGGGAGAAGACAAGAGGCAAGAACCCATATCTATGAAGAAACATAATCAACAAATTCTAGTGAAGAAGTTGTTGAAACATAAGCAAAGAAATGATATAAATTAACGTTGAAGAGAGTGTTGTTGCGTCCAGAGAATTGGGAGGACGCCAAAGAATAGATAAAAAAAGAGAGCATATTCAAAACGAAGTGCAAGATAGAGGGTAAGTGTTGTATATTAATTATTAATGGGGTGAGTATTGAGAATTTGATATCTAAAGTAGTAGTGCAAAAGTTAAATTTAACTTGTACACCTCACATATAATATACCTAAGGTATATTATATCTATTATCATAGTGTAATAAATAAATATGATGTGATAATAATAACAGGACAATTATTACATGCAATGTAGTAATTGATATGTAATAATGATAAGTCATACCATTTTCCATGGACATGACTTATCACCACATATATGCATTTATATGCACACCCATTGTATCTCAAGAACATGTCAGTTATAATGAACAATAATTATTTATCTATTGAGGAATGTACAGATTCAACCTTGTTATAATGGATGGTCATGTGAATTGACTGATAGGATCACTCCAATTAGTATAAGAGTGGTTTTTTCCATTGGCATATGGTCAAGTACATTTTTTATATCATTCCATTGATTTGTGATCAATTTTTTTTTTCCAGTGGCATTAAAAAAAGAAGAAGAAGAAGAGTTCTGTGAATAATTTCCAAGCTTGTGACCCAAAATCCTTGATAGAAAAATAAAAAATGAAGAAATTTCCAAGTGATTTTAAAGTGCACATGAAGATCCCAAAGGGGTTGGATCCAATGGTGGAAAGTGAGGAGTTTTTCACTGTTGGGCAAGGTTCAATTCTCACGAGGGATTTACCTGGAGCCATGGGGACACCTTGAGGTAGTGGTCGAATGTGTTGTTTCACCCAGAGATACTATATTAAAATGGTATCGTGACCCATGCACACATAAGTGGATCAAATCCCACCCCCATGTCCTTCAAATTTTAAGTCCCCGAGGTGTAGGACATTCGGTGATGGAGTGTGTTGTTAAGGCACTCTGTGATGTTAAGTCACCGGTTTGAAACCTCCGAGGACAAAAAATCTAGCCATGTTAAGGGTTGGTGTGGTTCAGGCCGGGTGCGATCCCCGGGTGATTTTGATGGCTTAGATGCCCCTGAGTCATGGTTTCTCAAGCCACGGGCCAGTCCCATAGGTCACGGAAAAACTAGCAAACAAAAAAAAAGTGCACATAAAGAGGCATTAAGTCAAACAATGATTCCATAGTTGGCATTAGTAAAGTGAATTTCCATGTACATGGTAAGAAGATGTAATTAAAAAGGGAAAGAAGTATCAACATTTATGATAAAGGTTTTTATTTTTTCATGGAGGAATAAAAAATAAAAAGAAATATGAATCTCTCTTTACATGGAGAAATTTTTCATGGAGGAATAACAAAGGAAATATGAATTTTGTCTTTTACGTGGAGGATAAGTTTTATTAGTCATTTAAAAGTGAATAATGTGAAAATATTGGTAATGTGAATAACCTGGAAAGTTGTAAATGAAAAGTGAATCAAATGAAAATATTGGTAACATGAATAATGTGGAGATATTAAAGTTTAAAAAAAAATAATGTTGAAGGTCCTTATTCAAAAGTTATAAGGCATCATTTTTAAGAAGAAAAAAATAATTGGTTATGTAACATATTCTTACATAAATTATATTCAAGTATACACAGATATAATAAAAATAATTGAAGCACATTAATTGTGGGATTTCCATGCCTTGTATATTCATTATTACGAAAAATACTTGATATTCAATATTTAGGATATATTTTGAAGTACAAATTTTCAATGAAACAATTTAGAGAATTGAATAACCTATAATATATATTAAGAGAAAGGGTGCTCTAATCATCAAAGTGTCTCATGAAATGCACAAAATTTCTTCACAAATAGAAAATTACAAAGAAAATTCTCGCCTAAAAGATCACAGTAAAAAACTACTTGCACAAATCAAGAAGTCAAAAGATACAATGCAATACAATTATAAATTAAAATAGAAGAATCAAGATATCAAAAAGAAACTATCAAAAAAATATGAAGAAAATTTTCACCTAAGGAACCTTAATTAGAGGTTGCTTGAACAAATCAAAAGGTTAAAAGAGGAAAAGCCAAAGAATTTACAACCTATAAATAGAGGGCAAAAACAAAAGACTTCAAAAAACAACTACAAACATCAAAGAATGAGAATTATGTTTTACAATCAAATAATCAAGTATTGATTAGATGAGGATTTGAAATTTAGTGCGACCGATAATCTCAAGAAAAGCAAGATCCAAAGAGAAAAATTGACAAAATATTTTCACATAAAGACAAGAAAATTAACCGTTTGAAGAATCATAGTCAAATATTTCTTAAATTAAAAAATTAAAAGACAATGATACATCAATATTGAAAGTGGAGAATGAGACATCCATGGATGCAAGTGAATTAAGAAAGTTTTTAGAAGTTGAGATTGTCGATAAAGAGATGTTAACCAATCCAATTCAATTAAAAAAAAATCTTAGAACTTGATACTATGTATAAAGAGACCTCAATGGAATTGATTGACACTGACAATCAAAATGTCATTATTGGTGAAGCTTTAACAATGAAAGAGCATCTAGAAAATGAGTTCAAGAAAGAATTCAATGACACGTCAACATATACAGATTCAATGATGATTGACATTGAAACTATCATTTATATAGTCGTTGATGCACCAATAACTATGGAAATATCACATGTTACCATGTCAACTCAAGTAAATAACAAAAACATTAATAAGGGTCATCTTATCAGGGTTCCATATTGACACCCAAGTCACAAAATCCATAGAATTCTAGAATCAATGTACCCATATATGAAAGTAACCAAATTCAATGGCATACTTACACATAATAAAGCATACAAAAATTTGTGTTCCTCAAAGTCAACAACAAAGAATATTGAACCCATAATATTATTATCAGAGAGTTCAAAAAAGAATGCACCTTAGATGGTTTGATCCTTTTTCCTTGACAGTATTGTTGAAGGATTTGCATGTCATATCACCTTGTGTGCTCGACCTTATCTAATGTATGAAAATCACAAAAAGAGAAATCTTTCTATTAGAAGAAGTTTTTACTTGCCTATGCTTTGATGACAAATCATTTTTAAAAAGGGGAAGAATTCTAATATATCTAATGTATATTAGATATATTATCATAATGCAATAAATACATATCATGTAATAATAGTCATATGACAATTATTATGCAATGTATTCATTAATAGTAATGATAAGCCATGCACTTTGTCAAGGACATTTATCACCTCTTACATGTATTTATATGCACACCTATTGTATCTAAATAACATGTCAAATAATAATGAATAATAATTATTTATCCCTAGAAGAATATATGGATTCATCATTGTTATAATGGATTCTTAGGAGAAGAGTTTGATAGGTTCACTCCATCACTCAAATGTACGCAAGGTGTCTTGGTTGTATGGAAGGGTGTAGAGTCATTATGCATGGGCTTTTTAAAATTGACTTTTGTATTAGATATTATAAAGCTACATTGTTGTATGATTTTATTCATTTGGATCCATGTCATATATTTTTGGAAAGGCCATGGTGGTGTGATAGAAATATTACACATGATGGTAGGAAAAATATTACCAATCGGGGAAGGATGGGAGGAAATGTAGATTGCATCCTTCACCTAAAGAAGATGAGAATAATGGAATGTTGTGTCTAGTATTGGGTGTGAAATGTGTGGAGAAGCATAAAAGCAGACCTATATTTTTAAACATATCAATCTATCCAAGATGTTAATTATATTCTATGATAATGGTCATTGAAACTAATTATTGAAATATAAGATAAAAGGTAATCCCATAAATAAATCAAAGAAATTATATCTGAATACATTGTGTGTAAAAAGAAACAACTTCTATATGTAAATATTATTGTATTTGTTATAAATAAAACTGTTCACAATAAACATAAACCATCTTATAAATATGATATCGACATCATTTGAAATAAAAGGTCCAAAATTAATGGGTTACACTGCCTTAAACACGGTCTTTTAGAAAATCTTTGTAAATACTAAAGGCCAACTTCATACAACTTCTTTTCAAAATGTAATTATAATGCGCCCATCTTAATCAGAAATGTAAATGGGGTCACTATGTTGGAAAATATGTAACAGACAGCGAATGGCATGAGTACAGGAAGAATGTACAGAGGATTGTTAGCATGTTTACAGGCAGCGTATACTTGTCATTGATGGCAAGTACAGTAGTGGTGATGGCTTGAGTACAACAACGATGATCAGCGGAGCAGTGATAATCGGGGAAGAGCATCAACAGTGTTTGTTGGATCTCTTTTTGGAGTTCGGGAGAAGAGATCCGAATGCGATACGAATGCATGTGGGTGCTTGTATTGCCATCAATGCCAAAGGGGGAGATTGTTGGCAAATATGTAACAGACAGCGAATGACATGAGTACGGGAAGAATGTATAGAGGATTGTTAACATATTTACAGGCAGTGTATACTTGTCATTGATGGAAAGTACAGTAGTGGTGATGGCTTGAGTACAACAGCGATGATCAGTGGAGCAGTGATAATCGGGGAAGAGAAACAACTATGTTTGTTGGATCTCTTTCTAAATTCCTGATAGCTGTCGGATCTGAATGAAGACAAGAAGAGTGCACTGAAAAGGAGGACAGATCTCAGATGTTAGATCCAAGCGCAGGACCCGACCATCATTGGATCAAGAAGAACATGCACGTTATTTAAAGTGTAAGGAGAAATGGGTGTAATCGCAACAGGAAAAATCGTGACTTCATCTGAGCCGTCAAATCAAGATCACATCTGAACCGTTGATCGGAGTTTTGAGGATCACGTCTTGGAAATGTCAAAGAAACAATGCAACAGGAATCCCGATTTCTCGATATGAAAAATCCCGGTGTAATCTGAGTCATCAAATCAAGATCACATCTGAACCGTTGATCGAAATTTCGAAGATCGCGTGTTGGAAATGTCTAAGAAACAATGCAACAGGAATCTCGATTTCTCGATATGAAAAATCTTGCCATAATCTGAGCCGTCGAATCAAGATCACATCTGAACCGTTGACCCGACTCACGTCAGCAGACCACGTGAGCTAGGAGCACCTGGAAAAACCAGGGAATGACAAGTGTCAGACTGATTCAACATTTCAGGAACATGTAAGTCACGAATCAGAGTGACACATGGCAGTATTCAACACGTGTCAATCCACATGTGACGTCAACAGATGGACACCTTGTCGGAGTTTCAGGGATCGAGAGTTGGAGATGTCAAAGTTTTTTAACATCAGGAATCCCAATTTCGCAATGAGTGAAATCCCGACTTAATCTGAACCGTCAGATCAAGCTCAGATTTGGACCATTGATCTAACTCCATGTCGGAGTTTCAGGGATCGAGAGTTGGAGATGTCAAAGTTTTTTAACATCAAGAATCTCTATTTCGCGATGAGTGAAATCCTGACTTAATCTGAACCGTCAGATCAAGCTCAGATCTGGACCGTTGATCTAACTCCATGTCGGAGTTTCGGGGATCGATAGTTGGAGATGTCAAATTTTTTTAACATCAGGAATCCCGATTTCGCGATGAGTGAAATCCCGACTTAATCTGAACTGTTAGATTTAGATATGATCTGGATCGTTGATCCGACTGCTTTACGGAATTTTGTGGATCGGGATTTGTAAGTGACAAGAACATTTAACATAAGGAATGTCGAAATGTCGAAACCCGATTTAGAGGCAAGATTAATAAAGTTCATCCAACGGTGCGGATAAACTTGAATGTGATCAGAGGGTTACTGTTCTCTCTCACAGTTAACTACTCATTTATGAATCTGTTAAAAGAAACAGACTCATGATTGAGAATCAGTTAGCGTTTCAGTTTCTAGGACAGTTGTCCTTGTTTTGTCTAAGGAAATGCGAAGTGGAACCGTCGGGAAGGTGTGTATAAAAGAAAATGAGACAGAATGTGCATGGTTGGCTGTTCTGGATGGAAAATGAATGAAACAATAAGAAAGGGAAAATGAGAGGATGTGTAGCATGAGACTTAGAAAATGAGAGGATGCGTAGCATGAGACTTAGAAAATGTGCAGAGTGAGATGAAACGCAGAGCAGAAGTAGAGCAGAACGATAGAAAGATAAAAAGCAGAGAAGAATGACATAACAAGTTGAAGAAGAGAAGAATGAGAGAACGAGTTGATGCAGAGCATACCTGCTGAACAGACAGAGGAAGAGAAGAGCAACAGAACAATGTGTAGAAGACCAGATTTATAGAACAAAGAAAGATTGGTAAGAACTGATTTATCTATAAATTTCACTGTTTATTTAGCCATTCATATTCTAGGGAGGTTGGGAGGTTCTTGGGAGGACTATTGTCCTCAGAGGTTCAAGTGGAAGCTTGAACACAGGAAGTTGTAGCTTCCATCTGGTTGCAGCCAGAGAAACCAAGGTGGCAGGGTGGTGCAAGGGAGAACAAGTGTTCTCTGTTATACAGGTTGGGGCCTGTGTAACTAGAAGTTGGTGCTTCCATCCATTTGGTGCTGGAACATTCAGGAAGTTGGTGCTTCCATCCAGTTGGTGCTGGAACATTCAGGGAGTTGGTGCTTCCTTCTAGTGGGTGCTAGAGAAACCAGAGAGTTGGGTCTCTCAAACAAGTTGCAGCTTGTAAAACAGAGGTAGCAGCCTCACATTGAGTTGGTGCTCAATTAAAGATGATGTACAGAACTTAAAAAGACTGCCTATCATTTCGAAGAAGAAGAGGTTTTCTCCCTTTATGGGTTTCCTCGTGAAAATTTGTTTCTGTGTATACCTTGTGTGTGACTGATGCTTTTTACTTTTACTGTCCATATGCTATATAATGTTGATGATCACTTGAAGAAAGATTAAGAATTTATTAATAGACTAAATATTGTTTAAGCTTAAAGACAACTGATTCACCCCCCCTTCTCAGTTGTATTAGTAATTTCAACAATTGGTGTTAGAGCGGGTTCCTTTTATTCAAAGGTAGATCTGTAAGCTTAAACATGACAAGTCATGAAGGGACTTCAGCCTCTAAGCCCCCTCTGTTTGATGGAACAAATTTTGCCTTCTGGAAGATTAGAATGAGAACATACCTAATGGCCTTGGGTGTTGATGTTTGGGATGTAGTAGAGACTGGATATACAAATCTTGTTGTGCTAGCCTCCAAGGATGATAAGTTAGAGTTTAGTTTTAATGCTAAGGGGATGAATGCTATCTTGAATGGACTTGCTGAAGATGAGTTTGTAAAGGTGATGCATCTTGATACTGCCAAATCAATGTGGGATAAACTTA
>ML791733.1:475510-488997 GCA_009831015.1 Picea engelmannii | reverse complement strand
TAACACAAGTGCCATTAGTGTCTCCAAGAATCCTGTTCTTCATTCCAAGACTAAGCATATTCCAATCAAGTACCATTTTCTCAGAGAACAAGTTACAAACAGAATTGTTCAACTGAATTATATTCCTTCCAAAGAACAAATTGCTAATATATTTACTAAACCATTAGCAACGACCCCTTTTGGATACCTTCATCATAAGTTGGGGGTTATAATCTCTGGTGTTTAATCTATTCACCTGGTCAGGGGGAGTACTTATTGAATATCTGGTGTATTCCTAAGATGCTTATAGTCGACAGGGGGAGTATGTTTTTGCAACAGATCAGGGGAAGAATGTTTCTTCTTTGACATTGATGTCAAAGGGGGAGAAAAGAGTTCAGGAGAAGAGATCCGAATGCGATACGACTGCATGTGGGTTCTTGTATTGCCATTAATGCCAAAGGGGGAGATTGTTGGAAAATATGTAACAGACATCGAATGGCATGAGTACAGGAAGAATGTACAGAGGATTGTTAGCATATTTACAGGCAGCGTATACTTGTCATTGATGGCAAGTACAGTAGTGGTGATGGCTTGAGTACAGCAGCGATGATCAGTGGAGCAGTGATAATCGGGGAAGAGCATCAACTGTGTTTGTTGGATCTCTTTCTGGAGTTCGGGAGAAGAGATCCGAATGCAATACGAATGCAATGCGATACGAATGCATGTGGGTGCTTGTATTGCCATCAATGCCAAAGGGGGATATTGTTGGCAAATATGTAACAGACAGCGAATGGCATGAGTACAGGAAGAATGTACAGAGGATTGTTAGCATATTTACAGGCAGCGTATACTTGTCATTGATGCCAAGTACAGTAGTGGTGATGGCTTGAGTACAACAACGATGATCAGCGGAGCAATGATAATCGGGGAAGAGCATCAACTGTGTTTGTTGGATCTCTTTCTGAATTCCTGATGGTCGTCAGATATGAATGAAGATAAGAAGAGCGCATTGAAAAGGAGGACAGATCTCAGACGTTAGATCCAAGTGCAGGACCCGACCATCATTGGATCAAAAAGAACATGCATGTTCTTTAAAGTGCAAGGAGAAATGGGCATAATCGCAACAGGCAAAATCGCGACTTCATCTGAGCCGTCAAATCAAGATCACATCTGAACCGTTGATTGGAGTTTTGAGGATCGCGTGTTGGAAATGTCAAAGAAACAATGCAATAGGAATCCCGATTTCTCGATATGAAAAATCTTGGCATAATCTAAGCCATCAAATCAAGATCACATCTGAACCGTTGATCGGAATTTCGAAGATCACGTGTTGGAAATGTCTAAGAAACAATGCAATAGGAATCCCGATTTCTCAATATGAAAAATCTCGGCATAATATGAGCCGTCGAATCAATATCACATCTGAACCGTCGACCCGACTCACGGCAGCAGACCACGTCAGCTAGGAACACGTGGCACAACTAGGGAATGACAAGTGTCAGACTGATTCAACATTTCAGGCACATGTAAGTCACGAATCAGAGTGACACGTGGAAGTATTCAACACATGTCAATCCACGTGTGACGTCGGCAGATGGACACCTTGTCAGAGTTTCGGGGATCGAGAGTTGGAGATGTCAAAGTTTTTTAACATCAGGAATCCCGATTTCGCGATGAGTGAAATCTCGACTTAATCTGAATCGTCAGATCAAGCTCAGATCTGGACCGTTGATCTAACTCCATGTCGGAGTTTCAGGGATCGAGAGTTGGAGATGTCAAAGTTTTTTAACATCAGGAATCCCGATTTCGCGATGAGTGAAATCCTGACTTAATATGAACCGTCAGATCAAGCTCAGATCTGGACCGTTGATCTAACTCCATGTCGGAGTTTCGGGGATCGAGAGTTGGAGATGTCAAAGTTTTTTAACATCAGGAATCCTGATTTCGTGATGAGTGAAATCCCGACTTAATTTGAACCGTCAGATTTAGAGATGATCTGGATCATTGATCCGACTGCTTTACGGAATTTTGTGGATCGGGATTTGTAAGTGACAAGAACATTTAACATAAGGAATGTCGAAATGTCAAAACCCGATTTAGAGGAAAGATTAATAAAGTTCATCCAACGGTGCAGATAAACTGGAATGTGATCGGAGGGTTACTGTTCTCTCTCACAGTTAACTCCTCATTTATGAATCTGTTAAAAGAAACGGACTCATGATTGAGAATCAGTTAGCGTTTTAGTTGCTAGGACAATTGTCCTTGTTTTGCCTAAGGAAAAGCGAAATGGAACCGTCGGGAAGGTGTGTATAAAAGAAAATGAGACAGAATGTGCATGGTTGGTTGTTCCGAATGGAAAATGAATGAAACAGTAAGAAAGGGAAAATGAGAGGATGCGTAGCATGAGACTTAGAAAATGTGCAGAGTGAGATGAAACGCAGAGCAGAAGCAGAGCAGAACGACAAAAAGAGCAAAAGCAGAGCAGAATGACAGAACAAGTTGAAGAAAAGCAGAATGAGAGAACGAGTTGATGCAGAGCATACCTGCTGAACAGACAGAGGAAGAGAAGAGCAACAGAACAGTGTGTAGAAGACTAGATTTACAGAACAAAGAAAGATTGGTAAGAACTGATTTATCTGTAAAGTTGACTGTTTATTTAGCCATTCATATTCTAGGGAGGTTGGGAGGTGCTTGGGAGGATTGTTGTCCTCAGAGGTTCAAGTGGAAGCTTGAACACAGGAAGTTGTAGCTTCCATCTGGTTGCAGCCAAAGAAACCAGGGTGGCAGGGTGGTGCAAGGGAGAACAAGTGTTCTCTGTTATACAAGTTGGGGCCTGTGTAACTAGAAGTTGGTGCTTCCATCCAGTTGGTGCTGGAACATTCAGGAAGTTGGTGCTTCCATCCAGTTGGTGCTAGAAAATTCAGGGAGTTGGTGCTTCCTTCTAGTGGGTGCTAGAGAAACCAGAGAGTTGGGTCTCTCAAACAAGTTGCATCTTGTAAAACAGAGGTAGCAGCCTCACATTGAGTTGGTTCTCAATTAAAGATGATGTACAGAACTTAAAAAGACTGCCTATCATTTCAAAGAAGAAGAGGTTTTCTCCCTTTATGGGTTTCCTCGTGAAAATCTGGTTCTGTGTATACCTTGTGTGTGACTGATGCTTTTTACTTTTACTGTCCATATGCTATATAATGTTGATGATCACTTGAAGAAAGATTAAGAATTTATTAATAGACTAAAGATTGTTTAAGCATAAAGACAACTGATTCACCCCCCCCCCTCTCAGTTGTATTAGTAATTTCAACACACTCTATGTTTCTCCCTAGAGGCCTAGATGGTGAACATCATGTCGTAAATGCACTACTTGATGCAACAAAATATCAACCTTGTTCTTAAGAGAGTCCCTCTTCGAAATCACATCCTTTAACATACCAAAAACCTCATCCATCTTGATGTGAGTGATATTGCAATGAAGCCATGCTACAGACCTCTATATTGTGATAGGTTTTCCTTCCTCATGCTTAACCTGGGTAGATTCTTCCCTTGATTCCTCTTTCCTTTTCTCAATATCCGAAGAACTCATATCGAAGCCTCTTTCTTTCCACTATTTGAAACAGAAGGTATAAATTTTAGAAAACTTAATTGAATTTTGTAACAAGAATTATGACCACAATATCAAACATTATTTCCCCACCATTATTAGTGAATTTATTGAAATAATATATAAATATTTACCAAAGTATGGATTATGAATTTAATCATTAGATATGATTTAAATCTCACTTGGTATTTTCGCATGGATAGCAGATAGATATGACGGGTAAGAATTGTCATATTAATTATGAACCGACTCCATTCCCAATTTTGTGGCACTAGTATATAGTTCTTGACACCTCACGTGAGATGTCATCCCCAATTGGAGTTGAAATGTTGTAACTAAATTTGATAATTAATTCCTTTTAGAAAGAAAGATTTTTTTTTCTAGTTATTACCTAGTTCGGTTAATTTATTTAGCTCGTTGTATTCAATTATAAAATATTTTTATTATAATCTTCTAAGTTAACCACACTCATATCTATTCATCCTTTAAAGTGTGAAATAAACGATCAAGATTAACTCTCGTGTATAAAGTTGCAATCAGGTTAACCATACCTTTCATACCCAACAGATCTAATGATCCATTATTGATGTGATCGACGACTCTTAATCATTTTGGGAAGTGAAGTTACCCACACTTTAATTGGTTAGTTAATACCCAAAATATATTATGGTTCTAACACTGTTAAGATCGATTGCCCTAATTAAATTTGGACATGGAATTAACCACCAGTTAATGAATACTCACACATTCGAAGATCTAATGGTGATATAAGATTTTAATCCAATGGTTCAAAATCCTTTCGGGACTAAACATGTACATAATTTAAAGGATTATGTAATATCCAAATCAACTATGTAACGACACATGGATTCCACTTACCATTCACTGTTAAAGTTATGACACATTACATCAGTTGATTGAAAGATCACATGGCCATGCCTTAAAATTCAATTAACTCAGCATGTGTTGGTCGTTGAAATAATAATAATTACGTAAAGGGTGGCAGGTTACTTCATTATTCACTTGGGAGAGTCTGTGAGAGGAGATATGATATTGGTAAAAGATAAATGAAACTACACTACTCTATCTCTCCCACTTGCACCATACTTAGCAAGAATAACACCAAGAATATAGCCAAGAATATCACCAAGAATATCACCAAGAAAATCACCAAGAGAGAGACCAAGACCAAGAGATGACCATACACAATTATTCCTCCTTGCAATTGTAGTTGCAGTTGCAACTGCATCTCTCCTCGAGACTTGTGCACTAACTAGGTGTACAAATGAGCCAAATTATCCTCTATTTATATTAATCTGTCGAGTGACTTTTCTGGCAGGGTTGACCTGAATTTATGGTTATTATATTTTCTATTTATCTTTTTCCTATGGAGCCGACTTGTATTTCTGGAATATAATATTCTAATATTATTTATTCTGGTAGGATGACTTCTCTTCTAGGGTTTCCACACATATGTTTAATGGTTCACTTGCTTTCATAATATTCTATTCTAAGTCATAGGTTACATGTGGAGGTTAATACCTCTTGCAAATACCAAAACATTAACACTCCCTCTTATCTAGGGAGGTATTAACTAAGATGTTCTTCATGTAGTGGTATCAAACACATACATCCATCTCACATGGCATGGGAAAGACTCACATGGTCTTGCATACCAATCTACAGGTAGCATCACCATAGCCACACAGGATATCATATGATCAAACATATCATGTATCACCATCATAGACACACATTATCCATCTAGCTAGAAAACACCTCCAACACTACTGGTTGGTCCTCCAGCTAGTAACCTTCGATGCTATTGATCGACACTCTAATTGGGAATTGTTTTCGACACTATAGGTCGACATCTAGTTCATACAGAACTAGTAACTCGTCAGCTCACATAGAATATGACTCAAAAAATTAACACTCCCTCTTAATGAGGAAGGTATTCCTCTTGGCACTACCATCATCACTGCTTATGCACTGCTGCACACCTCGATCATTGTCCTATTGTTAATCACATATCTATATGTCATAGTAATTTCTTCACTTTCACTGGAGTAGCGTGCTATCCGTAGTTGGAGTAGAATACCAACCTGTACTGGGGTAATATACAAGCCTACATTGGGGTAGCATACCAACCTGCGCTAGGGTAGCATACCAGACTTTGTTTTAGTACCAACCTATGATGGGGTAGCATACCATCCTACATTGGAGTATCAACCTGTGCTAGGGTAGCATACCAACCTACATTGGGGTAGCATACCAGCCTACATTGGAGTAGCATACCAACCTGCATTGGGGTAAAATACTAGCTTGTGTTGGAGTACCAACCTATGTCGAGGTAGCATACCAACCTGCGTTGGAGTACCAACCTGTGCTGGGGTAGAATACCAACCTACGTTGGGGTACAAACCTACATTGGGGTAGCATACCAGCCTGCGTTGGAGTAACAACCTGCACTGGGGTAGCATACTAGCCTGCATTGGGGTACCAACCTACATTGGGGTAGCATACTATCCTGCGTTGGATTACCAACCTACACTAGGGTAACATACCATCCAACGATAGAGTACCAACTTGTGTTGGGGTAGCATACTAGCCTGCGTTGGAGTACCAACCTGTAATGGGGTAGCATACAATCCTGCGTTGGAGTACCAACCTGCGCTGGGGTAGCATACCAACCTGTAATGGGGTAGCATACCATCATGCGTTGGAGTATCGACCTGCACTGGGGTAGCACCCACTACTGGGGATCTGATCACTTCCCTCTACTGGGGAACATATCACTTCTCACTACCGGAGAAAAAAAAAACATTTGTACCACTCCAAGATTGTCCCTGATAGGGGCTTGGTCAACATATTTGCTANACTAGCTGAAGAAGATTTGTGGCGACAAAGAAGTAGAGCCATCTGGATAAAGAGTGGTGATAAGAATACAAAATTCTTTCACAATTTTGCAAGCTTTAGAAGGAACAAAAATCATATTTGGGAGATCAGGGATGAGAGTGGTGAACTTCATTCTGGTCAGGGTGCTATGAAAAAAGAATCTTTCAAGTACTTTAAAAAAATTTATGAGGAGTCTGACCATGTGGTTATTAACGATCAAGTTGATACTGCTAGTCTTTATGGCCATTTTGTAAAGGATGATGATGCAATTTTATTGGACTTCCCTTGTACAAAGTTGGAACTTTAGGAGTTCCTCAAGTCTTTTGCCAAAGACAATAGACATGGGCCCAACGGTTGGACTGTAGAGTTCTTCATCCACTTTTTTGACTTAGTGGGAGATGATTTACTAAAAGTGGCGGAGGATTCTAGAATCCAAGGCTTAGTGAATACGTCATTAAATGTGACCTTTTTTACTCTTATCCCAAAATTTAATAATCCATCATCTTTTGGTGATTACAAACCAACCGCTTTGTGTAATTTATGTTACAATATGATTTCAAAGATAATTACAAATAGGCTAAAGCCTTTCTCTCTCGTTCGTTGTTGGAGGAACAATTGGGCTTTATAAAAGGTAGATAGATCTTGGATTCCATAGGCACGACACATGAATGCTTGCACAATATTAAGTTTAAAAAGTCAAAATCTTTGATCTTAAAGTTGGATCTTAAGAAATCTTATGATTGCATCAACTGAGATTTTTTACGATTGACTCTAATTCAATCAGGCTTTAGTATTCCTTTCACAAAATGGATCTTAAGTTGTGTGAACAACGCAAACTTCGCAGTCCTTATAAACATGGAGACTACAAAAATGTTTTAGAGTGGTAGAGGCCTGAGACAAGGTTGTTCGTTATCTCCTATGCTATTCATTCTAATCATGGAAGGAATTAGTTTGTTGTTAAAGAAAGGAAAGGACGAAGGAAAGTTGTCAGGGGTAAAGGTTTCCAAAATAGTCAAGATTTTGCATTTGTTCTTTGTGGATGATGTGCTAATTATGACTAAAGCAACTATTGATGAGTGGATAGAGATTAAAAAGAGTTTACTAATTTTTTGTAGTGCCTCCAGACTGTTGATAAATTAGACAAAGTCTATCTTTTACTATGCTGGAATCCAAGGCGAGACTTTAGGAAATTTAAAGGATATTTTCCCTTATAATTTTGAGGATCTTGCAAAGGTTTTTCGTTATCTTGGATACTTCTTAAAGGCAGATGCTTACAAGACTGTGGACTGGAGATGGCTCCTCACAAAGATTGAATCAAGGATAGGGATTTGGTGTAATATATGGTTGTCATTGCGGGGGCGCTTCACACTAGTCAAATCTATTCTTGAAGGACAACTTGTCTACTAGATAACATTAGCTTCCATACCAACATCGATTTTGGAAAAGATAAGGAAACATATGTTTATTTTTCTTTGGTTGGGTGATGGTGGGAAAAAGCATATGCATCTTTGTAGTTGGGAAATCATAGAAAAAAAAAACATATGGGAGGTTGGGGGATACGAAATATTTTCCTTTTTAATAGTGCCTTGGTTGCAAACTCTTTATGGCGAGTCCTGATGAAGGATGGAGTTTGGAATAAGGTGATAAAAGAAAAGTATCTTCCACACTGCTCGGTAGTCACTTGGTTTAGATCGACTCCAGCCACAGCGTCGTCCGCCTCTCAGACTTGGAAGAACCTTCTGAAGTCCTTGCATTTGATTACTCATTGGCTGAGTTGGAGGTCGGGGTCTGGTCACTCGGTATTGCTAGGACTAGATAACATTTTGGGCCAGGGGAATTCATCCTATTTAACTCACCAACTTATATCTGAACGGAAAATAAATAATATGGTTTATCTCTACCAAGCTATAGGAGAAAGCAGACCAGGTATTTTGTCTGATCATTGGAAAACCAGTGAGGAGATTGGCCTCAATGGGAACTTGGTAGTGGATTGGGATGCATATTGCAGGGAAGTAATTGGTGCGGGGGTGCATCTACAGAATCAAGAGGATGCACTCATTTGGACTGGGGGAGATAGATCTGGAAGCCTTACTGTAAAAAATATATATTGTGCTCTTGCAAAAAAGAAGTGGCAGCATGTTATTGGGGGCTGGAGAAGACATATGTGGAAGTGGGATATGGTGCAAAAAAAAAAATTATTCACATGGTTATCCATTGAGAATAAAATTTTAACCTGGGATACACTGCAAAGAAAGGGTTGGGAAGGTCCAAACATATGGCATTTGTGTTCAAAAGACGCAAAAATTGTGTATCATTTATTTGTAACTTGCAACTTCTTTCAGGATGTTTGGATTAGGATAAAAAGGGAGCTAAACATTTTGACTGCCTGGGAAGGAAGCTCATTATTTGGGTGCTTTGAAAATTGGGATAGAAAGGAGGCTATTTACATTACTCTCCCATCCCTGCTCTGCTGGTTTGTTTGGTTGGAGTGGAAAAAAAAAAACCGAGGGAAGAAATCCTTCTACTCTTTCTGTAGTTTATAAAGTCAGGGCAAACTTAGCATCTCGGTCAAATACTTTGAAGAAGGCTATTCCTCGTTTTGTTCAAATCCCAAGTTTTACTACTCCAATAGTGAGTTGGTTTGATGGAGCAACGCAATTAAGTGATCAAAGGTGTGGGGCTGGGGGATTGATAAAGATTAGTGAAAACTCAGTTTATAAGTGGACCTTCAATTGCGGCATTGGGACAAATACCAGGGCGACTCATATCTTGGTTGTGCAGTTGAATATTGAATTCATCCAGGTAATTGGTGATTCAAAGATTATTATTGATTGCCTGAAGGATAAAGGTAAGCTACAAATTGCTTCTTTAATGGGATGGATGGACATAATCAACAAGCTCAAAAAATCATTTAGGGAGATCCATTACACTCATGTTTACATAGAGCTAAATAAGGAAGCAGACTTTCTCTTGAAAAAGGCATTGACGAAGACCGAAGGAAGGATCAAATACAACTTGTGGGTAGATGGAAATGAGGACCCTCCCCTCTTTTTTAATTGCTTAGCAGTTATATATTTTGGTCTTCCTAATCAACTGAGAATTTTGAGGAGAGTTTACTCTTTATATTTTTCTTTCTTAGTTTTCCTCTTATGGCATAGAATTTTAGGGGAACATAGATGGGTCAATACTTTTCATGAGTCTCATGGGTTATATGCTTCAATTTGGCTATAGTTTTGTTGTAATGTAAGCTAGAGCTTAGAGTCATATTCTAAAGCTCTTTAAAAGTGAAGTTTTTTTTTGTCTATGTCAAGAATTATTGGAAGCTTGCCATGTCAACCTGAACTATGTGATTGATAAAAATATATACACAATTATATATATAAATGAACAATTAAAAAAAAAAAAAAAAGGTTAATAAATTTACCACTTTCCATTATCAATAATTATACCTAATAACTAAATAAAATAAACTTTCCAATCTAATGTCGTTACTCCCACCGACCTTGTTGGACTTAGGGATACGATCCGTTCCGTAATTGATTGGCCTTTTCCTGTCCCCAGAGACCTTTGAATCTGAGAATCCCACCGGCCTTGTCGGAGTTAGGGATACAATCCGTTCCGTAATTGGCTGGCCTTTTCTTGTCCCCACACACCTTTGAACCTGAGAATTTACACCACAAAATTAACACAGAAACGACAATATGGGTCCTTCACTCTACACTCCTAATGTTGTACAAACGATCTTATTGTCAGAGCTCTACGCGTTGGCCCACCATAAACGACCGCGTTCTCAACACAAGATACGATCATTTGCACACAGATTATGAAGTAGAGGGGTTTTGGAAAATTAGAAAATGGTGTTGGTTAGTTGTTTTATGAAATGGTTTTTTTTTTTGGAATTTTGCTATATAAATTTATATGAATCACTATTTTTTGTTATTCAAAATTCACTTTTGAATACAAACATAGATTCAACATACTAAAAAAACTTCTAGAACAATCAGATTTTACAAAAACAATCACTTATCACTTACATCTAGTACTACAACAATTTCTCATTGGATTTCAAGTAAATATCCCCAAAAAAATCTTCATTATCTTTAACCTAAGACTTAGAAAACTACAAAATTTTATCCAACTACTCTACTCTACTCTACTCTCAGGACTTTGAAAGAAATTCAACCGACTTAGAAGACTACAAAATTTTACCATCCTACTCTACTCTCAGGACTTTGAAATAAATTCAACCAGGGAGGCTCAATTCATGTTACAATTCATCGAAAACTAAGTAACCAACTGGTGTGCTTTTCGTCTTAAGAAAACAGAAAAGAGGAGGAGAGAAAACTTGAGGCTTTATAAACTGTAAGGCCACATCGGTCTGGAGGCATTTTTATCCTGCCTTGCTTCTCTGCTGCTTGATCACCATTCTGGCGCTTTGCTTTCCTAAAATAGCATCTGGGAGTTGAAGCTGCACAATTAGGAAATCAAACTCTGATTTCTCTGATTCGGGACAATGCAGAGTAAACACTCTGGAGACTGTTATTATGTAGCTGCCAATAGCACTGCCGAAGCCCAAGGAAGGAGGTCGAGGCCTCTGCCGAAGCGGGGGAGCATAAAAAGGAAGATATTTGCTTCCATGGCCGCACCAATACTGCAGGCCCTCAAAAGGATGGGAACAACTTTGCCCAAAATCTGCTGTCCTGGAAAGGCCATTTCCACCGCTTCTCACCTGACTTAATTGCAGGTGGTAAGGCTATGAATTAGATCCAAAATGCAAGGGTTTTTGTAAATGCAGGGAGCAATTATGGCTTTTTCTTTGTTTAGAGCTCTTTGCTTCGAGAATCGGCACAGGTCCTGCGTGCTGTAGATTTGTAGTTGTAATTTTGTTCACTAATCCACTCTGCGGCCTTTGACTGGCTGGTTGGTTAATTTTACAGTGTTTGTTTGGATACCTGAAACGTTTTCCGTTGGAGATTAATTTGTGTTTGTGATATCATATAAATATTTTTCACGTTTTTTCGTGGAATAATAATTATAGAAATAATTTTCAAGTTTTTTATTTTTCATCTTTTTAAGTAGATTTTAGTGATTATTTTTGTATAATTTGTTAGTTTTATGGTTTTTCAGCATGTTGAATCCATTTTTATATTTAGAAATAGATTTTAAATAACAAAAAAAAATGATTTAATACAAATTTGTTGAATCCATTTTTATATTTAAAAATGGATTTTAAATAACAAAAAACAATAATTTAATACAAATTTATGTAGCTGAATTCCTGTGAAAAAAACCATTTATTATAATCTAACTGACAAATAATTTAGGTTTATGATTCAAAACTCAGGGAGAAGGAGAACAGTAATGAGCATTCCACTCCCTAACTCAGAATATGCACTAGTAAATTGGACTGTGGAAAAGTAAGTGGAATGAGATAAAAAGATTTATTTCTTGTAACAGATTTAGTTTAAACTGAGTGTTTGTTAGTTGGAGATCTAGGTTAGGTTAGGTCCACCAATCCACTTTGTAGGTTCAAATCCATAAATCTTTAATTTGTAATGAACATGTAAATATTAAGAAATGTGATTGTGATTATTGATTTTTTTCTATTTTAAAAAAGCATGTTAAATTTTTTTATTTTGCCGTGTTATGAAAGTTCCAAATTAAAGTAAATCAATAGAGGTTTTCTCTATTTCCAAGATGAACTTGCTTCAATGTTTACCTATTAATATAATATTGTATTTTATATGCTTTATAAGAGGTCAAATCTATAACTATTTTTTTATTTTGCCGTGTTATGAAAGTTCCAATTTAAAGTAAATCAATAGAGGTTTTCTCTATTTACAAGATGAACTTGCTTCAATGTTTACCAATTAATATAATATTGTATTTCATATGCTTTATAAGAGGTCAAATCTATAAGTAACTACTGCAGCGATTTTGTGTGTCAGAATAGCTTGTATGGTTTGAGGATATTATGATGAGTGAAAAGTATAAAGGTTATGAACCCCCAAGTTGCAATAGACAAGTCATTTATCATTGGCAAAAAGTCTGACTTTATCATTGGCAAAAAGTCTAAACCATGATTCTTGAGATTGAATTTTTTAGGATAAAACAAAAAAACATTTCTCAATAAGTATTATTTGTCATACAAAGTTTGTACCAGTTTTAATATTTTGGAGGTTGGCAGTTGCATGTCATCATTATATGTATGGATGTTGGGCATAGTTCCATCTAAACACATAAAAAACAACATTTAAAGGATTGGGATTGGTGCAAATTCCGTTTGTTTTAAAAAAAATACCATGGTTTATAGCTGGTACAAACCAATATGAGCTATTAAATGAAAATGATTATTTTTTGCAATACATAAATGTGTGTGCACAAGCATTGTGCCTTTTAATTTCAATGGTGAGTTATTTTCTTAAAATGAAAAGGATTATTTTTTGCCAAACATAATTGTATGTGGACAACATTGGGTCTTTTAATTTTAATGGTAATAGTTAATGACAAGCTTTATCCAATGTGCATAGTTTTTATAAATAATTTTTAAGTTATAAATAAATATTTGAATCTCCATAACATAGGTTAATAGTTATTGTGCACATGTTGCAATGGAACTTTTAAGTATTAAATAAAGAGCAAAAAAAATTCAATAATTTTATTGTTCTTGTATTTCCATACATTGTTATTTGTTAATGTAATTTTCATTAAAACTTGTTATTAGTCTCTGTCGAAGGCGTAGAGGGATTATAACGATCGATGATTCGTTGACTTTGTATTAATTTGTGGTTTGACTACAAATTTTTGCATACTTTTTAATGTTCGAACTACAGAAGTAAAAACATTATTTTTTACATAAGGAAAAAACTCATATATGTCATGATCTGATTGGATGATAGATTTGAGGTCTTGTTGCCAGCTTCGATATTCCCAATGAATTATATGTTGCCATATCCAAAGTTTTATCATGTACGGTGCTTTTTTTAATTTGTACTATTTGTATGAAATGTTT
>ML791733.1:458476-475460 GCA_009831015.1 Picea engelmannii | reverse complement strand
ACATATCCAAAGTTTGTACTAATAGATTTGAGGTCTTATTGTACATGGATAGTCAGTTTTCATATTACTTTGTTGTTTCAGTCCATTTTTTTTAGCATAGTCTCAGTGTTCGAACTATTGTTGTTATTATTATTATTATTTATTTTTTAGTACTATTATTATGTTTGATTTTTCTTTATTGTTGCGTACTTCGAGAGTCTTTGTCATTGTTGCGTACATAAATAGGCATGCCACATTGCATTCTTTCTTAAATGTTTGCACAACGCGACGCCCTTTGACAGTTCTGATAGTCTTAAGTGTTTACCTAATAGGTCTTGCAGCTTTAAATGTTTATTGTACATATGTGTTACAATACAGTTTCGTTCCATTTTTTTTATAGTGTTGTTTGCAGTGAATTTGTGCAATATTGTTCTTCACTGACATCACTGGTTTAGTGGTTGATGCTTGTTCGTTGGTTCATTCCATGCTGCTTGTTGTTGTTTGATTCAAATTTTCAAAGTTGAGGTTCTGCAGTTGTAGTTGGACCTCTTCGTGGTTGTTCACTGGTTTGTTGTTCTTCAACTTTGAAAGATGTTGGACCTGTTGTTGCGGTTTGAAAGTTTTGGGGCTGCGCTTCTGACATTCCTCGTTGACGGGTAAGTTTTCGTGCCATCGTTTCGTTGCTATTCCTTTTTTTTTGCTTGTTGTTTTGCACCTTGCAAGAAGAATTTTCAATGGTAGGATTTTGTATCTCGAAATTCTGTTGCAGAACATCTTTCTCTGTGGCTATTACGACCAAAATATTTTCCTTGTTCTTGAACGTCAATGTTCTATAGAGAACCCGCCTTTGTTGCAACCATGGTGACATATAAAAAAAAGAAAACTGGATGTTCTCTTATTTTTTGTTCCTGGAAGCCATGCGTTTTCATATGCCAACTTCCATGTCTTGGATACTGTGCCATAGATGTTTCCAAAATTGCAATGCAAAGGGGTTTAGAAAATGAATTCGGAGCTGTCACAAGGGGGGACCATCCGCCGGGGTCTAGTGACAGGGAATGCTTTTATTCTCTGGGTCAAAAAATGTTGGACAACTGAGAGGGCGGGGGGGGGTGAATCAGTTGTTTACCGAGATTGAACAATTATACTTATTTTTAATTCTTTACAAAGCACTCAATGACAATCACAATGATGCAGGGCAATAAGCAATAGCATATTCAACATCAGTCACACATATGAGATACACAGAGACAAATTTCCTTGAGGAAACCCATACAGGGTAAAAACCTCTTCTTCTTTATATGATAAGTAATATTTACATTCTTTACATTATCATACATATGAGCACCAACTCATAATGAGGCTGCAACCTCTGTTTTGCAAGCTCCTACTTGCTGAGAGCACCAACTCTCTGTTTTCTCTAGCACCTACTAGAAGGGAGCACCAACTCCCTGGTTTCTCTAGCACCAACTAGAAGGAAGCACCAACCCCCTGGTTTCTCTAGCACCAACTAGAAGGAAGCTACAACTCCCTCGTTTCTCTAGCACCAACTAGAAGGAAGCTACAACTCCCTGTGTTCAAGCACTCCCTTGAACCTCTAAGGACACCAGTCCTCCCTAGCACCTCCCTACCACCCTAGTTTATGAATATGAATTACTGAAACTTATTACAGTGATATAGTGTTCAACAACAGTTTACCAATCTCATCACTGTTTTGCCAGATTTCGCTGCTCTGTCTTCCTCACTGTCTTCCTGCACACATCCATTTCACTTTTCTGTTCTTCTACCTCTTTTGCTTTCTGCGACCTTTACATTCAATGCACCTTTTGTCTTTTGTCCATTTCAGCTGCTGCACTCCCCTTACTTCTTCACAGATGCGTTACTCCACCTCAGCAACAACAACACCCATCTCTTCTTTCTTCTGCCTTGTTATAGTCTCGGTACACATTCTACTATCTATGCGCAATGCTTCTGCATCCTCTTCATGTCGAGTGCTCTGCCTGTTCATCATGGCAACTCTTCAGCTTCTCTAGCTATTAAACCCACCTGTCCAGCATCACTGGGTGTTACACTAAGATTCCTCAGCCTCTCTGGCAGATGAGACTCATCGTCTTCTTTGGCACAATTGAGATTAACCTTTCTGTTGCAGTCACAGGCTTCAATGCTCTTCCAGCTGTCAATCGCCTCTATTGCCATTTCTCATTCCACTGGAAGATTCCTTCATACTCTTCCGCTCCTCTGGCAGTTACAAAGAAGTCTTTTTCACACCTATGGCAGAAACCATCAGTAGTTTACTTGGAGTTACAGTGTGAACCTTGAAATAGAGCCCAACTATGCTAGCTCCTTCCTCTTACGTGACCACCGGCGGTGAACACCAGCTACATAAACATTTCATCATTTCGACATTCGATAATTCGACATTCGTGTGACCAAGTGTTTCGACACTCCCAGTCGCAATCCCCAAAACTCTGAAAAGGAGCTTGTCTACACTAGTTCCTTCCCCCATATTCCGTCGATGTGACCACAGACGGTGACCATTGGTTAGTTCGAAACTGCATTTCGCAATTTTGCATTTAGGGGATTCTCCAGTCAGTCCCTTGACTCCTCCAACTCTTGATCCCCGAAATGGGGTTTAGCAAGGACTAGCTCCTTCCTCAATATGACCAAGGCCAATACCAAGCGCTTATCCATAAAGTGCTTTTTGCTATTTCGTATTTTGGCACTTCGATGTTCCTGTGGTGAATTGTTCTTGACACCTCCAAGTTCTGGTATCCGAAACTCCGAAATGGAGTCGGATCAATGGTCTGGTACCCCAACGTTTCTAATTTTGGCGAATTGCATTTCGCGACTTCAGGTTTTGCGATTTCGGGACTCTTGAGATGAAGAGTCTTCACTCTTGACTCCTCGAACTCTCGGTATCCGAAACTCCGATATGGAGTTTTTTTTCATTTCGCAACTTTGGGTTTCGCAATTTCGGGACTCCTGTGATGCAGTGTGCTGACTCTTGACCTCTCAACCTCCCAGTATCCTAAACTCTGGTGTGGAGTCTTTTATCATTTCACGACTTCGAGTTTTGTGACTTCGGGACTCTTTATGATGAGAGTCTTTGTCATTTCCATCTCCCGGTATCTGAAATCCTGGTATCCAATGCTTCGAAATGGAGTCGGATCAACGGTCCACGATCTCCTCGAACCAACAGCTCAGATCATTTCACCATTTTGCATTTCACGATTTCGGAACTCCTGTTGATGAGAGTCTCTGACATCTCCATCTCCCGGTAACCGAAATCCCGGTATCCAACTCTCCTAGTGATGCGCCTTTTTCGGGTTTTTGGGATTTTGCATTTCGGCACTTCGGGACTCCTGATGACAAGAGTTTCTGACATCTCCATCTTCCAGTAACCGAAACCCTGGTATTCAATACTCCGAGTGGTGCGCCTGTTTCGGGTTTTTGAGATTTCACATTTCGGCACTTCGGGACTCTTGATGACGAGAGTCTCGACTCTTGACTTCTCCATCTCCCAGTAACTGAAACTTCGAAATGGGGTCTTCGTTGAGGTGCCTAGTTTGGATTTTTCGGGGTTTCACATGTCACCTTGATCGTTAAAGAGTGTGCAGGTTCTCCTAGATCCAACGCCGGTCAGACCTCTAGCTCAGATCTGACGTTCATTGGGAATTCTCCTGAATCCAACGCCGCATACTTTGATCTTTCCATCAATGACAATCTCACTTGCTTGAAAACTTACCAACAATCTCCCCCTTTGGCATTGATGGCAACCCTGAGCGTCTTCGCTAATCCGTTTGGACCTCCAACTGTAGCATCCGACCCGGACCACTCCTTTTCTCCCCCTTTGACATCAATGTCAAAGAAAAACATGCTCCCCCTGAGCTGTTGCAGTAATTTTTAGGAGGCATTAGATATTCAAACAATACAAAACTCCCCCTAACAAGATGGACTCTCTTAGGTGTGAGACGAAATGACACCCAACTTCTGTCGGAGATATTCAAAAGGTGTCTTAGCTAGGGGTTTAGTAAAGATGTCTGCAATTTGTTCTGTGGTTTGAATGTACTGGACCTGAACAACCTGATTAGTGAGCTGCTCTCTCAGAAAATGGTATTTTATGGGAATATGCTTGTTCTTGGAGTGGAATACAGGATTCTTAGACAAACTGATGGCACTAGTGTTATCACAATGAATTGGGATCGGTGCAGCATATTTTACCTCCAAGTCTACAAGTGTCTGAATCATCCATAATACATGAGTGCAACAGGTAGTAGCAGCAATATACTCTGCTTCTGTGGTTGATAAAGAAATGGAACCTTGCTTTTTACTAAGCCATGCTACTAATGAGTCACCTAGGAAGAATGCTCCTCCATTAGTGCTTTTTCTCTCATCAACACAGTTTGCCCAATCTACATCTGAATAAGCAGTTAACTGAAAATTCTGCTTTCTGGGATACCACAGACCATAAGTCATTGTTTCTTTCAAATACCTGAATATTCTTTTGACAACTTGCAAATGAATCTGTTTAGGTACAGATTGAAATCTTCCTACCATTCCTACAACATGCATTATGTCTGGGCAAGATGTTGCGATGTACAATAGGTTGCCTATCATTGATCTATATGAACTTTGATCAACATCAGGTGAGTCATCATCCTTACTTAATTTGCATCTAGTAACCATAAGTGTACCCATAGGTTTGGAGTCTTCCATTTGAAATCTTTTCAGCATTTCTCTTAGATATTTTTCTTGAGAAATGAACATCCCTTCAGACCTTTGAGTAATTTGAGGGCCAAGAAAAAATGACAGTTCTCCTATCATGGACATTTCAAACTCAGATTCCATAGCAGAAGCAAACCATTGTACCAATGGATCCTTATTACATCCGAAGATGATGTCATCTACATAGACCAATACAATGAGCAAATTATTATCCTCTGTTTTAATATCCAAATTGTTGTCAGTTGTTCCTCTCTTGAACCCTTTGTCTTTGAGATACGTATCTAGTCTGTGATACTATGCTCGAGGGGCTTTTTTTAACCCATATAAATCTTTCTTCAACTTGCATACTAAGTCAGGGTTATCAGACAGTTAGAAACCCTCTGGTTGTTCCATATAGACTTCTTCACTTAAATCTCCATTTAGAAAAGTTGACTTGACATCCATTTGATAGACTTTAAACCTTTCATGACAAGCATAGGCAAGAAACATTCTAATAGCTTCTAATTTTGCTACGGGCGCAAATGTTTCATCATAATCTAGTCCTTCTATCTGAGCATATCCTTTACAGACTAACCTTGCTTTGTTCCTGACAACTTGTCCTTGCTCATTCAACTTATTTTTAAAGATCCATCTGGAGCCAATGACTTTTTTACCTTCAGGTCTATGAACCATCTCCCATGTATTATTTTTCTCAATCTAATCAAGTTCATCATTCATTGCTTTAACTCAGTGATCATCTTTGTTGGCTTCATTGAAATTCTTCGGTTCCAGCATGGATAGGAAAGCTATATGAGATGTTCGGTGGTTTTGATTAGATTTCTCCTGGTTTGTACACCTTTGTCTTTTTCTCCAATTATGTGACTTGTAGGATGATTCTTTTTAATGATCCTAGAGGAGGAATTTGAAGTTGACTGCTGATTTGAGTATGTCTGAGTGTCTGAGTCTTCATCTGATTCAAAGTCTTCGTTTTCTGATTCTTGGACCTGTTCATCTTCAGCTTTAGCTGTGTCTTTTGTAGAAGACTCATTCCTGTACATCTCTCTTGCTAGGATTCCTTCATCAACTTTTACATCAATATAGTCAACCATTTTATGCAGCCTCTTATTATAGCATCTGTATCCTTTACTGTTTGTAGCATACCCAAAGAAGATACCTTCATCAGCCCTGTCATCATATTTGTCAAGGTTCTCATCATTATTCTTTATGCAACATTTACTGCCAAAGACTTTGAAGTGTTTAATTGAAGCAGGTCTCCCAAACCACAGTTCATAAGGTGTCTTGTCACTTTGTGGTCTGAGGCAGGCTTTGTTAAGAACATGGATTGTTGTGTGTATTGCTTCTACCCAGTAGGTTTGACCAATATTCTTCTCATTCATCATTGGCCTGGCCATTTCCTACACTGTTCTGTTTTGCCTCTAAACTACTCCATTTTGTTGTGGAGTTCTTGGGATTATGTATTCTCTCTTCATCCCATGTTTGTCACAAAATTCATTGAAGTCACTTGACATAAACTCTCCTCCTCAATCTAATCTTACTGCCTTTAACCTCTTGCCTGTTTGAGTCTCAATTAAAGCCTTAAATATTTTGAACTTCTCAAATGCTTAAGCTTTTTCTTTGAGAAAGGAAACCCAAGTAAGTATGGAGTAATCATCAATAATCAGCATGAAGTAGTTTTCTCTCCTTGTGCCTTCCTGTCTTGATGGTCCACATAAATCCATATAGACTAGTTGGAGTGGTTTCTCTGTTGAAGTAAAACTTTTGGACTTAAACTGTGTCCTGTTTAGCTTTCCTACTTGACAGGATTTACACATTGAATCTTGGGGCTTTGATATTCTCGAAAGATCTTTTACTGCCTCGAGATTTCTGAGTTTGATTAAGTGGTCAAAGTTTAGATGTCCAAGTCTCCTATTCCATAACCAACTTTCATCATGTTTTCTTAGATGACATGCTTCTCTATTTTCTTTCAGCACATATACATTATTTTTTGTCCTTATGCCTTTGGCCACCACTTGACCTGAGTTTACAAATTTTATCTTGCAGTCCTTGGATGTGAACACCACTTCACATCCTTTGTCACACATTTGACTTACACTGAGCAGATTATGTTTCATCCCATCTACAAGTAGAACATCTTGGGCTTTTCCTTTTCCATTACTTAAACTCACCATCCCTTTACCCTTTATTTTACCTAGAGCATCATTTCCAAAGGTTACGTTTTCTAATTTGCTTTCACTTAGGAATAGAAACTTACTTTTGTCTCCCATCATATGTTTGGAGCATCCACTGTCTATATACCAAGTGTTCGTTTTTCTTTATGCTGACAACACTAATCCACACTTGTCACTTTCTTTCTTCTTCCAAAACTTGACATTTTCAGTAGGGGAATTCAAATCTGGTTCATAGTTCTTTAATCGACAGTTAACAGATTTATGTTCATAGTTATGATAGATGTAGCATTCAATCTCATTGTTCAATAGGTCAAAATTATTGTTGCAGTGTTGTCTACTTATTGACTGTTGATTATTTCTTGACCTCCTTAGTTGCATGTCCCTAGACTTAATTTGGCAATTTGCAATCTGTGAAGGTTTGTTATTTGGCTACATCATTCTCTGTTGTGGCAAGTATTTATTCCTTTGAAATCTTAATTGCTCATGTCTAAGTCTTAAGGAACAATTTACAGCTTTGTGACCAAACTTAGAACAATAGAAACAATAGCCATAGAAAAATTCTTTGTACCTAGAAAATGGTTGTCTTCTTTGAGAAAATCGATTTCTTCCATGTTGATAACGTCTTTTAGCAGGGAGCACACTATTTCTTTATTCTACAAATTCAGTTCTGGCACCTTTTTCCTTACTCGTCCTTGGCGGCTGATTGTCCTCCTTTGTTTCTGCAGGTTTGTTGTTGTCATCGGTTGTACATTTGACAAACTTGATGGGTTCTTCATCTCTTGGCTTGCCACTACTTGATCCCTCTTCATAACCCAAACCAATTTTTAGCTTTGGATTCCTTTGCTGATTCAGAATGGTGGCTAATCCTTCTGAGGCTCTGATACTTGACAGATTCTGATTATACAAGGCTTGAAACTTCTCCATATCTTTCCTAGTTTTCACTACTTCTTGTTCTAATGCTTCACATCTTGCCTTCTTTTCTGATAACCGTCATTTTAGAATATCTTCGATTTTCTTTGCCTCTTATAATTCTACTTTTAGTAAGAAAAGGTCTTCATCAGGTTCTTTATTGTCTTTCTCGAACTGTATCAGAAATTGTCTTTGCTTTCTTTTCTTGATTCTTAGTCTGTCAATCTCTTCCAGTGCACTGATCAGTTCTCCTTCCATGTCAACCACAACTTCCTCTTTACTAACATCACTCCCTGTGCTGTTATTATCATAGTCCTCTTTGGCCATAAGTATGAAGTCATTTAGTTTATCATCAATAGATGAATCATTGTCTTCATCATCTGAAGGATCATCATCATTGTTTACACAAAGACTTTTCTTCTTAAAGTTTTTCTCTTTAAAGAAATTTCTGTGTTTGTACTTCTCCTCATCATCACATGTCTGATCCTTTCCTTTATGGGGACATTTATTTGCAAAATGACCTATCCTACCATAGTTGAAGCATTTGAAAGGCAGTTTACCTTTGTATTTGCCTAATCCCTTCTTTAGTATCTTCACAAATTTTGCTTCAATTTCATCGGGCTCATAATCCTCATTCTTGTTTGTCTTAAATGATGCTTCTCTGGAGGTGGGTTTATCTTTAACTATTCTCATTTCATATGCAGTCAATGTTCCTAGAAGTTGATCAAACTCACAAGGTTTTTAGATCATTTAGTTCTTCTATAGAAGGGACCTTCTGATTGAACTTATCTGGGAGAGATCTCAAGATTTTCTAAATTAAAGAAGGTTCTTCAATTGTTTCACCAAGTGCTTTCATTGCATTTACCATTTCTTCTACTCTCAGAAAGTATTTTCCAACAATTTCATCTTCTTTCATCTTTAGCTATAAAAACTACATTCTGTAGGTTTGAAGCTTGGCATCCTTTACCTTCTCATTACCTTCATAACTGTTAATGAGTTTGTCCGACATTTCTTTGGCATTTCCTAGATGCATAACATTTACGAATTTTGCTTCTGCAAGCCCACTCAAGATAGCATTCATAGCCTTAGCATTGAAGCTAAATTCTAGTTTGTCATCCTTATTAGCTAGTACAACTGGCTTTACATAACCAATATCTACCACTTCTCAAACATCTGCACCTAAAGCCATTATGTAGGTTCTCATTCTAACTTTCCAGAAGGAAAAGTTTGTTCCATTGAACAGAGGGGCCTTATTGGTTGAATTTCCTTCATGGCTTGACATGTTTAAGCTCTAGTATCTACCTTNGGGGGGGGGGGGGGGGTGAATCAGTTGTTTACCGAGCTTGAACAATTATACTTATTTTTAATTCTTTACAAAACACTCAATGACAATCACAATGATGCAGGGCAATAAGCAATAGCATATTCAGCATCAGTCACACATATGAGATACACAGAGAAATATTTACTTGAGGAAACCCATACAGGGTAAAAACCTCTTCTTCTTTATATGATAAGTAATATTTACATTCTTTACATTATCATACATATGAGCACCAACTCATAATGAGGCTGCAAACTCTATTTTGCATGTTGCTACTTGCTGAGAGCACCAACTCTATGTTTTCTCTAGCACCTAGTAGAAGGAAGCACCAACTCCCTGGTTTCTCTAGCACCAACTAGAAGGAAGCTACAACTCCCTGTGTTCAAGAACTCCCTTGAATCTCTGAGGACACCAGTCCTCCCTAGCACCTCCCTACCACCTTGGTTTATGAATATGAATTACTGAAACTTATTACAGTGATATAGTGTTCAACAACAGCTTACCAATCTCATCATTGTTCTGCCAGATTCCATTGCTCTATCTTCCTCACTGTCTTCCTGCACGCATCCATTTCAACTTTTATGTTCTTCTGCCTCTTATGCTTTCTGTTCCCTTTACATTCAATGCATCTTTTGTCTTCTTGTCCATTTAAGTTGCTGCACTCCCCTTACTTCTTCACACATGCATTACTCCACCCCAGCAACAACAACACGCATCTCTTCTTTCTTCTACCGTCTTATAGTCTTTGTACACATTCTACTGTCTATGCGCAATGCTTCTACATCCTCTTCATGTCGAGTGCTCTGCATGTTCATCATGACAACTCTTCAGCTTCTCTGGCTATTAAACCCACCTATCCAACATCACTGGGTGTTACACTGAGATTCCTTAGCCTCTCTGGAAGATGAGACTCATCGCCTTCTTTGGCACAATTGAGATTAACCTCCCTGTTGCAGTCACAGGCTTCAACACTCTTCCAGCTATCAATCGCCTCTATTGCCAGTTCTCATTCCACTAGAAGGTTCCTTCAGACTCTTCCGCTTCTCTGGAAGTTACACAAAAGTCTTTTTCACACCTCTGGCAGAAACCATCAATAGTTTACTTGCAGTTACAGTGCGAACCTTGAAATAGAGCCCAACTATGCTAGCTCCTTCCTCTTATGTGACCACCAGCGGTGACCACCAGCTACATAAACATTTCATCATTTCGGCATTTCGGCATTCGACAATTTAGCATTCATGTGAACAAGTGTTTCGAAACTCCCAGTTGCGATCCCCGAAACTCTGAAAAGGAGCTTGTCTGCACTAGTTCCTTCCCCCATATTCCGCCTATGTGACCATAGGCGGTGACCATCGGTTAGTTCGAAAATGCATTTCACAATTTCTCATTTCAGGGATTCTCTAGTCAATCCCTTGACTCCTCCAACTACCGATCCCCGAAATGGGGTTTAGCACGAACTAGCTCCTTCCTCAATATGGCCATAGCCAAGACCAAGCGCTTATCCATAAAGTGCTTTTTGCGATTTCGCATTTCGGCACTTCGGTGTTCTTGTGGTGAAGTGTTCTTGACACCTCCAAGTTCCGGTATCCGAAACTCCAAAATGGAGTCGGATCAACGGTCTGGTACTCCATCATTTCTAATTTCGGCGAATTGCATTTTGCGACTTCGGGTTTCACGATTTCGGGACTCCTGAGATGAAGAGTCTTCACTCTTGACTCCTCGAACTCCCGGTATCCGAAACTCCGGTACGGAGTTTTTTTTCATTTCGCGACTTCAGGTTTCGCGATTTTGGAACTCCTGTGATGCAGTGTGCTGAATCTTGACCTCTCAAATTCACGGTATCCGAAACTTCGGTGTGGAGTCTTTTATCATTTCGCGACTTCGGGACTCTTTATAATGAGAGTCTTTGTCATTTCCATATCCCGGTATCCAAAATCCTGGTATCCAATACTTCAAAATGGAGTCGGATCAATGGTCCACGATATGCTCGAACTAATGGTTCAGATCATTTCACCATTTTGCATTTCGCGATTTCAACACTCCTATTGATGAGAGTCTATGATATCTCCATCTCCCGGTAACTGAACTCCCGGTATCCAACTCTCCGAGTGATACGCCTTTTTCGGGTTTTCGGGATTTAGTATTTTGGCACTTCAGGACTCCTAATGAAGAGAGTTTCTGACATCTCAATCTCCTGGTAACCGAAATCCCGGTATTCAATACTCCGAGTGGTGTGCATGTTTTGGGTTTTCAGGATTTTGCATTTCTGCACTTCGGGACTCCTGATGACGAGAGTCTCAACTCTTTACTTCTCCATCTCTCGGTAACCGAAACTCTGAAATGGAGTCTTCGTTGAGGTGTCTGGTTTGGATTTTTTGGAGTTTCGCATGTCACCTTTCTCGTTAAAGAGCATGCAGGTTCTCCTAAATCCAACACCAGTCAGACCTCTGGCTCAGATCTGACGTTCACCGAGAATTCTCCTGAATCCAACAATGCATACTCTGATCTTTCCATCAATGACAATCTCACCTACCTGAAAACTTACAAACAATCTCCCCCTTTGGCATTGATGACAACCCTGAGCATCTTCGCTAATTCGTTTGGACCTCCAACTGTAGCATCCGACCTGGACCACTCCTTTTCTCCCCCTTTGACATCAATGTGAAAGAAAAACATGCTCCCCCTGAGATGTTGCAGTAATTTTTAGGAGGCATTAGATATTCAAACAATACAAAACTCCCCCTAACAAGATGGACTCTCTTAGGTGTGAGACGAAATGACACCCAGCTTCTGTCAGAGATATTCAAAAGGTGTCTTAGCTAGGGGTTTAGTAAATATGTCTGCAATTTGTTCTGTGGTTGGAAAGTACTGGACCTGAACAACCTGATTAGTGACCTGCTCTCTCAGAAAATGGTATTTTATGGGAATATGCTTGGTCTTGGAGTGGAATACAGGATTCTTAGACACACTGATGGCACTAGTGTTATCACAATGAATTGGGATAGGTGCAATGTATTTTACCTCCAAGTCTGCAAGTGTCTGAATCATCCATAATACCTGAGTGCAACAGGTAGCCGCAGTAATATACTCTGCCTATGTGGTTGATAAAGAAATGGAACCTTGCTTTTTACTAAGCCATGCTACTAATGAGTCACCTAGGAAGAATTCTCCTCCACTGGTACTTTTTCTCTCATCAACAAAGTTTTCCCAATCTGCATCTAAATAAGCAGTTAACTGAAAATTTTGATTTCTGGGATACCACAGACCATAAGTCATTGTTTCTTTCAAATACCTGAATATTCTTTTGACAGCTTGCAAATGACTTTGTTTAGGTGCAGACTGAAATCTTCCTACCATTCTTACAATATGCAATATGTCTGGGCAAGATGCTGTGATGTACAACAGGCTGCCTATCATTGATCTATATGAACTTTGATCAACATCAGGTGAGTCATCATCCTTGCTTAATTTTCATCTAGTAACCATAGGTGTACCCAGAGGTTTGGAGTCTTCCATTTAAAATCTTTTCAGCATTACTATTAGATATTTTTCTTGAGAAATGAACATCCCTTCAGACCTTTGAGTAATTTGTAGGCCAAGAAAAAATGACAGTTCTCCTATCATGGACATTTCAAACTCAGATTCCATAGCAGAAGCAAACCACTATACCAATGGATCCTTATTAAATCCGAAGATGATGTCATCTACATAGACCAATACGATGAGAAAATTATTATCCTCTGTTTTAATATACAGATCGCTACCAGTTGTTCCTCTCTTGAACCCTTTGTCTTTGAGTTACATATCTAGTCTGTGATACCAGGCTCGAGGGGCTTGTTTTAACCCATATAAAGATTTCTTCAGCTTGCATACTAAGTCAGGTTTATTAGACAGATTGAAACCCTCTGGTTGTTCCATATAGACTTCTTCACTTAAATATCCATTTAGAAAAGATGACTTGACATCCATTTGATAGACTTTAAACCTTTTATGACAAGCATGAGCAAGAAACATTCTAATAGCTTCTAATCTTGCTACGGGCGCAAATGCTTCATCATAATATAGTCCTTCTATCTGAGCATATCCTTTAAAGACTAACCTTGCTTTGTTCCTGACAACTTGTCCTTGCTCATTCAACTTGTTTTTAAGGATCCATTTGGAGCCAATGACATTTTTACCTTCAGGTCTATGAACCATCTCCCACATATTGTTTTTCTCAATCTGATCAACTTCATCATTCATTGCTTTAACCCAGTGATCATCTTTGTTGGCTTCATTGAAATTCTTGGGTTCCAGCATGGATAGGAAAGCTATATGAGATTGTTCGGTGGTTTTGATTAAATTTCTCCTAGTTTGTACACCTTTGTCTTTTTCTCCAATTATCTGACTTGCAGGATGATTCTTTTGAATGATCCTGGAGGAGGAATTTGAAGTTGACTGCTGATTTGAGTCTGTCTGAGTGTCTGAGTCTTCATCTGATTTAGAGTCTTCATTTTCTGATTCTTGGACCTGTTCATCTTCAACTTTAGTTGTGTCTTCTGTAGAAGACTCATTCCTATACATCTCTCTTGCTGGGATTCCTTCATCAACTTTTACATCAATACAATCAACCATTTTATGCAACCTCTTATCATAGCATATGTATCCTTTATTGTTTGTAGCATACCCCAAGAAGATACCTTCATCAGCCCTGTCATCATATTGTCCAAGGTTCTCATCATTATTCTTTATGTAGCATTTACTCCCAAAGACTTTGAAGTGTTTAATTGAAGCAGGTCTCCCAAACCACAGTTCATAAGGTGTCTTTTCACTTTGTGGTCTGAGGTGGGCTTTGTTAAGAACATGGAATACTGTGTGTATTGATTCTAAACAGTAGGTTTGACCAATGTTCTTCTCATTCATCATTGACCTGGCCATTTCCTGCACTGTTCTGTTTTGCCTCTCAACTACTCCATTTTGTTGTGGAGTTCTTGGGATCGTGTATTCTCTCTTGATCCCATGTTTGTCACAGAATTCCTTGAATTCACTTGACATAAACTCTCCTCCTCGGTCTGATCTTACTGCCTTTAACCTCTTGCATGTTTGAGTCTCAGTTAAAGCCTTAATTATTTTAAGCTTCTCAAATTCTTAAGCTTTTTCTTTGAGAAAGGCAACCCAAGTAAGTCTGGAGTAATCATCAATAATGAACATGAAGTAGTTTTTTTTCCCTGTGCCTTCCTGTCTTGATGGCCCACATAAATCCATATGAACTAGTTGGAGTGGTTTCTCTGTTGAAGTAAAACTTTTGGACTTAAACCGTGTCCTGTTTAGCTTTCCTACTTGACAGGGTTTACACATTAAATCTTGGGGCTTTGATATTCTTGGAAGATCTTTTACTGCCTCGAGATTTCTGAGTTTTATTAAGTGGTCAAAGTTTAGATGTCCAAGTCTCCTATGCCATAACCAGCTTTCATCATTTTTGCTTAGATGACATTCTTCTCTATTTTCTTTCAGCACATATACATTATTTTCTGTCCTTATGCCTTTGGCCACCACTTGACCTGAGTTTACAGACTCTATCTTGCAGTCCTTAGACGTGAACACCACTTCACATCCTTTGTCACACATTTGACTTACACTGAGAAGATTATGTTTTAGCCCATCTACAAGTAGAACATCTTGGGCTTTTCCTTTTCCATTACTTAAACTCACCATCCCTTTACCCTTTATTTTACCTGGAGCATCATTTCCAAAGGTTATGTTTCCTTATTTGATTTCAATTAGTGATAGAAACTTACTTTTGTCTTCCATCATATGTTTGGAGCATCCACCGTCTATAAAACAAGGGTTCATTTTTCTTTGGGCTGACAACACTAATCCACGCTTGTCACTTTCTTTCTTCTTCCAAAACTTGACATTTTCAGCAGGGGATTTCAAATCTGATTCATAGTTCTTTAATCGACAGTCAATAGATTTATGTCCATAGTTATGATAGATGTAGCATTCAATGTCATTGTTCAATAGGTCAAAATTATTGTTGCAACGTTGTCTACTCATTGATTGTTGATTATTTCTTGACCTCCTTAGTTGCATGTCCCTAGACTTAATTTGGCAATTTGCAATCTGTGAAGGTTTGTTATTTGGCTGCATCATTCTCTATTGTGGCAAGTGTTTATTCCTTTGAAATCTTAATTTCTCATGTCTAAGTCTTAAGGAATAATTTACAGCTTTGTGACCAAAGTTAGAACAGTAGAAACAATAGCCATAGAAAAATTCTTTGTACCTGGAAAATGGTTGTCTTCTTTGAGCAAATCGATTTCTTCCATGCTGATAATGTCTTTTAGTCGGGAGCGCACTATTTCTTTGTTCTGCAAATTTAGTCCTGGCACCTTTTTCGTTACTCGTCCTGGGTGGCTGATTGTCTTCCTTTGTTTCTGCAGGTTTGTTGTTGTCATCGGTTGTACATTTGACAAGCTTGATGGGTTCTTTGTCTCTTGGCTTGCCACTACTTGATCCCTCTTCATAACCCAAACCAGTTTTTAGCTTTGGATTCCTTTGTTGATTCAGAATGGTGGCTAATCCTTCTAAGGCTCTGATACTTGACAGATTCTGATTATACAAGGCTTGAAACTTCTCCATCTCTTTCCTAGTTTTCACTACTTCTTGTTCTAATGCTTCACATCTTGCCTTCTTTTCTGATAACTGTCGTTTCGGAATATCTTTGATTTTCTTTGCCTCTTCTAATTCTACTTTTAGTAGGAAAAGGTCTTCATCAGGTTCTTTACTATCTTTCTCGAATTGTATCAACAATTGTTTTTTCTTTTTGTTCTTGATTCTTAGTATGTCAATCTCTTCTAGTGCACTGATCAATTCTCCTTCCATGTCAACCACAACTTCTTATTTATTAACATCACTCCCTATGTTTTTATTATCATAGTCCTCTTTGGCCATAAGTATGAAGTCATTTAGTTTATCTTCAATAGATGAATCATTGTCTTCATCATCTGAAGGATCATCATCATTGTTTACGCAAAGACTTTTCTTCTTAAAGTTATTTTCTTTAAAGAAATTTCTGTGTTTGTACTTCTCCTCATCATCACATGTCTGATCCTTTCCTTTGTGGGGACATTTATTTGCAAAATGACCTATCCTACCACCGATGAGGCATTTTAAAGGCAGTTTACCTTTGTATTTTCCTGATCCCTTCTTCAGTCTCTTCACAAATTTTGCTTCAATTTCATCGGGCTCAGAATCCTCATTCTTGTTTGTCTTAAATGATGCTTCTCTGGAGGTGGGTTTATTTTTAACTATTCTCATTTCATATGCAGTCAATGTTCCTAGAATTTTATCAAACTCCAAGGTTTTTAGATCATTTAGTTCTTCTATAGCAGAGACCTTCTGATTGAACCTATCTGGGAGAGATCCCAAGATTTTCTGAACTAAAGAAGGTTCCTCAATTGTTTCACAAAGTGATTTCATTGCATTTACCATTTCTTCTACTCTCAGAAAGTATTTTCCAACAATTTCATCTTCTTTCATCTTCAGCTGTTCAAACTACATTATGTATGTTTGAAGCTTGGCATCCTTTACCTTCTCATTAGCTTCATAATTCTTAATGAGTTTGTCCCACATTTCTTTGGCAGTTCCTAGATGCATAAGTTTTACAAATTCTACTTCTGCAAGCCCACTCAAGATAACATTCATAGCCTTAGCATTGAAGCTAAATTCTAGTTTGTCATCCTTATTAGCTAGTACAACTAGCTTTACATAACCAGTATCTACCACATCCCAAACATCTGCACCTAAATCCATTATGTAGGTTCTCATTCTAACTTTCCAGAAGGCAAAGTTTGTTCCATTGAACAGAGGGGCCTTATTGGTTGAATTTCCTTCATGGCTTGAC
>ML791733.1:420795-458426 GCA_009831015.1 Picea engelmannii | reverse complement strand
TGTAGGTTCTCATTCTAACTTTCCAGAAGGCAAAGTTTGTTCCATTGAACAGAGGGGCCTTATTGGTTGAATTTCCTTCATGGCTTGACATGTTTAAGCTCTAGGATCTACCTTTAAATAAAAGGGGCCGGCTCTGATACCAATTGTTGGACAACTGAGAGGGGAAGGGGTGAATCAGTTGTTTACAGAGATTGAACAATTATACTTATTTTTAATTATTTACAAAGCACTCAATGACAATCACAATGATGCAGGGCAATAAGCAATAGCATATTCAACATCAGTCACACATATGAGATACACAGAGACAGATTTTCTTGAGGAAACCCATACAGGGTAAAAACCTCTTCTTCTTTATATGATAAGTAATATCTACATTCTTTACATTATCATACATATGAGCACCAACTCATAATGAGGCTGCAACCTCTGTTTTGCATGATTCTACTTACTGAGAGCACCAACTCTCTGTTTTCTCTAGCACCTAGTAGAAGGAAGCACCAACCCCCTGGTTTCTCTAGCACCATCTAGAAGGAAGCACCAACTCCCTGGTTTCTCTAGAACCAACTAGAAGGAAGCTACAACTCCCTGGTTTCTCTAGCACCAACTAGAAGGAAGGTACAACTCCCTGTGTTCAAGCACTCCCTTGAATCTCTGAGGACACCAGTCCTCCCTAGCACCTCCCTACCACCCTGGTTTATGAGTAAGAATTATTGAAACTTATTATAGTGATATAGTGTTCAAGAACAGATTACCAATCTCATCACTGTTCTGCCAGATTTCACTGCTCTGTCTTCCTCACTGTCTTCCTACACACATCCATTTCACTTTTCTGTTCTTCTACCTCTTGTGCTTTCTGCACCCTTTACATTCAATGCACCTTTTGTCTTCTGTCCATTTCAATTGTTGCACTCCCCTTACTTCTTCACACATGCATTACTCCACCTCAGCAACAACAACACCCATCTCTTCTTTCTTCTGCCTTCTTATAGTCTCTATACACATTCTACTGTCTATGTGCAATGCTTCTGCATCCTCTTCATGTTGAGTGCTCTACCTGTTCATCATGGCAACTCTCCAGCTTCTCTGGCTGTTAAACCCACCCGTCCAACATAACTGGGTGTTACACTGAGATTCCTTAGCCTCTCTAGCAGATGAGACTCATCATCTTCTTTGGCACAATTGAGATTAACCTCGTTGTTGCAGTCACAGGCTTCAATGCTCTTCAAACTGTCAATTGCCTCTATTTCCAGTTCTAATTCCATTGAAAGGTTCCTTCAGACTCTTCCACTTTTCTGGCAGTTACACAAAAGTCTTTTTCACACCTCTGGCAGTTACAAAAAAGTCTTTTTCACACCTTTGGTAGAAACCATCAGTAGTTTACTTGCAGTTACAGTGAAAACCTTGAAATAGAGCCCAGTTATGCTAGCTCCTTCCTCTTACGTGACCACTGGTGGTGACCACCAACTACATAAACATTTCATCATTTTAGCATTTCAGCATTCGGCAATTCGACATTCATGTGACCAAGTGTTTCAACACTCCCAGTCGCGATCCCCGAAAATCTGAAAAGGAGCTTGTCTGCACTAGTTCCTTCCCCCATATTCCGCTGATATGACCATAGGCGGTGACCATCGGTTAGTTTGAAACTACATTTCACAATTTTACATTTCAGGGATTCTCCAGTCAGTCCCTTGACTCCTCCAATTCCCGATCCCCGAAATGGGGTTTAGCACGGACTAGCTCCTTCCAAAATATGACCATGGCCAAGAACAAGAGCTTGTCCATAAAGTTCTTTTTGTGATTTCCCATTTCGGCACTTCGATTTTCTTGTGGTGAAGTGTTCTTGACACCTCCAAGTTCCAGTATCCAAAACTCCAAAATGGAGTCGGATCAATGGTCTGGTACTCCAGCGTTTCTAATTTCGGCGAATCGCATTTCACGAATTCGGGTTTTGCGATTTCAGGACTCCTAAGATGAAGAGTCTTCACTCTTGACTCCTCGAACTCTCGGTATCCGAAACTCCAGTATGGATTTTTTTTTCATTTCATGATTTTGGGAAGCCTGTGATGCAATGTACTCACTCTTGACCTCTCAACCTCCCAGTATCTGAAACTCCGATGTGGAGTCTTTTATCATTTCACGACTTTGGGTTTCGCAACTTCGGGACTCTTTATGATGAGAGTCTTTGTCATTTCCATCTCCCAGTATCCAAAATCCTGGTATCCAATACTTTGAAATGGAGTTGGATCAACGGTCCACGATCTCCTCGAACCAATGACTCAGATCATTTCTCCATTTTTCATTTCACGATTTCGGAACTCCTGTTGATGAGAGTCTCTGACATCTCCATCTCCCAGTAACCGAAATCCTGGTATCCAACTCTTCGAGTGATGCGCCTTTTTCAGGTTTTCAGGATTTTGCATTTCGACACTTCAGGACTCCTGATGACGAGAGTTTCTAACATCTCCATCTCCTCGTAACCGAAATCTGTGTATTCAATACTCCAAGTGGTGTGCCTATTTTGGGTTTTTAGGATTTCGCATTTTAGCACTTCAGGACTCCTGATGACAAGAGTCTCGACTCTTGACTTCTCCATCTCCCGGTAACCAAAACTCCAAAATGATGTCTTCGTTGAGGTGTCTGGCTTGGATTTTTTGGGGTTTTGCATGTCACCTTGCTCATTAAAGAGTGTGTAGGTTCTCCTAGATCCAACGTCCATTAGACCTCTAGCTCAGATCTGACGTTCATCGGGAATTCTCCTGAATCCAACACTGCATACTCTGATCTTTCCATCAATGACAATCTCACCTGCCTGAAAACTTACCAACAATCTCCACCTTTGGCATTGATGGTAACCCTGAGTGTCTTCGCTAATTCGTTTGGACCTCCAACTATAGCATCTGGCCCGAACCACTCCTTTTCTCCCCCTTTGACGTCAATGTGAAATAAAAACATGCTCCCCCTGAGATGTTGCAGTAATTTTTAGGAGGCATTAGATATTAAAACAATAAAAAACTCCCCCTAACAAGATGGATTGTCTTAGGTGTGAGACGAAATGACACCCAACTTTTGTCGAAGATATTCAAAAGGTGTCTTAACTAAGCGTTTTGTAAAGCTGTCTGCAATTTGTTCTATGGTTGGAATGTACTGGACCTAAACAACCTGATTAGTGACCTACTCTCTCAAAAAATGGTATTTTATGGGACTATGCTTGGTCTTGGAGTGGAATATAGGATTCTTAGACACACTAATGGCACTAGTGTTATCACAATGAATTGGAATTAGTGCAATGTATTTTACCTCCAAGTTTGCAAGTGTCTGAATCATCCATAGTACCTGAGTGCAACAGGTAGCAGCAACAATATACTCTGCCTCTGTGGTTGATAAAGAAATGGAACCTTTCTTTTTACTAATCCATGCTACTAATGAGTCACCCAGGAAGAATGCTCCTCCACTGGTTCTTTTTCTCTCAACAACACAATTTGCCCAATCTGCATCTGAATAAGCAGTTAACTAAAAATTCTGATTTCTGGGATACCAAAGACCATAAGTCATTGTTTCTTTCAAATACCTGAATATTCTTTTGAGATCTTGCAAATGACTCTATTTAGGTGTAGACTGAAATCTTCCTACCATTCCTACAACATGCATTATGTCTGGGCTAGATGTTGTGATGTACAACAGGTTGCCTATCATTGATCTACATGAACTTTGATCAACATCAAGTGAGTCATCATCCTTGCTTAATTTGCATCCGGTAACCATAGGTGTACCCACAGGTTTGGAGTCTTCCATTTGAAATCTTTTCATCATTTCTCTTAGATATTTTTCTTGAGAAATGAACATCCCTTCAGACCTTTGAGTAATTTGTAGGCCAAGAAAAAATGACAGTTTTCCTATCATGGACATTTCAAACTCATATTCCATAGCAGAAGCAAACCATTGTACCAATGGATCCTTATTACATCCGAAGATGATTTCATCTACATAGACCAATACGATGAGCAAATTATTATCCTCTGTTTTAATATCCAGATTGTTGTCAGTTGTTCCTCTCTTGAACCTTTTGTCTTTGAGATATGTATCTAGTTTGTGATACCAGGCTCGAGGGGCTTGTTTTAACCCACATAAATATTTCTTCAGCTTGCATACTAAGTCAGGGTTATCAGACATTTTGAAACCCTTTGGTTGTTCCATATAGACTTCTTGACTTAAATCTCCATTTAGAAAAGCTGACTTGAAATCCATTTGATAGACTTTAAACCTTTTATGAGAAGCATAAGCAAGAAACATTCTAATAGCTTCTAATCTTGCTACAGGTGCAAATGTTTCATCATAATCCATTCCTTCTATCTGAGCATATCCTTTACAGACTAACCTTTCTTTTTTCATGACAACTTGTCCTTGCTCATTCAACTTATTTTTAAAGATCCGTCTAGAGCCAATGACATTTTTACCTACAAGTCTATGAACCATCTCCCACGTATTGTTTTTCTCAATCTGATCAAGTTCATCATTCATTGCTTTAACCCAGTGATCATCTTTGTTGGATTCATTGAAATTCTTGGGTTCCAGCATGGATAGGAAAGTTATATGAGATTGTTTGGTGGCTTTGATTAGCTTTCTCCTGGTTTATACACCTTTGTATTTTTCTCCAATTATCTGACTTGCAGGATGATTCTTTTGAATGATCCTGGAGGAGGAATTTGAATTTGACTGTTGATTTGAGTCTGTCTGAGTGTTTGAGTCTTCATCTGATTTAGAGTCTTCATTTTCTAATTCTTGGACTTGTTCAACTTCATCTTTAGCTGTGTCTTTTGTAGAAGACTCATTCCTATACATCTCTCTTGTTGGGATTCCTTCATCAACTTTTACATCAATACAGTCAACCATTTTATGTAGTCTCTTATTATAGCATCTGTATCCTTTACTGTTTGTAGCATACCCCAAGAAGATACCTTCATCATCCCTGCCATCATATTTGCCAAGGTTCTCATCATTATTCTTTATGTAGCATTTACTTCCAAAGACTTTGAAGTGTTTAATTGAAGCAGGTCTCCCAAATAACAGTTCATAAGGTGTCTTGTCATTTTTTGGTCTAAGGTGGGATTTGTTAAGAATATGGACTGTTGTGTGTATTGCTTCTACCCAGTAGGTTTGACCAATGTTCTTCTCATTCATCATTGACTTGGCCATTTCCTGCACTGTTCTATTTTGCCTCTCAACTACTCCATTTTGTTGTGGAGTTCTTGGGATTGTGTATTCTCTCTTGATCCCATGTTTTTCATAGGATTCCTTGAATTCACTTGACATAAAATCTCATCCTCGGTCTGATCTTACTGCCTTTAACCTCTTTCCTGTTTGAGTCTCAGTTAAAGCCTTAAATATTTTAAACTTCTCAAATGCTTCAGCTTTTTCTTTGAGAAAGGCAACCCAAGTAAGTTTGGAGTAATCATCAATAATCATCATGAAGTAGTTTTCTTTCCCTGTGCCTTCCTGTCTTGATCATCCACATAAATCCATATGAACTAGTTGGAGTGGTTTCTCTGTTGAAGTAAAACTTTTGGACTTGAACTATGTCCTGTTTAGCTTTCCTACTTGACAGGGTTTACACATTGAATCTTGGGCTTTGATGTTCTCGAAATATTTTTTACTGTCTCGAGATTTCTGAGTTTTATTAAGTGGTCAAAATTTAGATTTCCAAGTCTTCTATGCCATAACTAGCTTTCATCATGTTTTCTTAGATGACATTCTTCTCTATTTTATTTCAGCACATATACATTATTTTATGTCCTTATGCCTTTGGCCACCACTTGACCTGAGTTTATAGACTTTATCTTGCAGTCCTTGGACGTGAACACCACTTCACATCCTTTGTCACACATTTGACTTACACTGAGTAGATTATGTTTCAGCCCATCTACGAGTAGAACATCTTGGGCTTTTCCTTTTCCATTACTTAAACTAACCATCCCTTTACCCTTTATTTTACCTGGAGCATCATTTCCAAAGGTTACATTTCCTGATTTTCTTTCACTTAGGGATAGAAACTTACTTTTTTCTCCCATCATATGTTTGGAGCATCCACTGTCTATATACCAAGGGTTCATTTTTTTTTGGGTTGACAACACTAATCCACACTTGTCACTTTCTTTCTTCTTCCAAAACTTAACATTTTCAATAAGGGAATTCAAATCTGGCTCATAGTTCTTTAATCGACAGTCAACAGATTTATGTCCATAGTTATGGCAGATGTAGCATTCAATCTCATTGTTCAATAGGTCAAAATTATTGTTGCAGCATTGTCTACTCATTGATTGTTGATTATTTCTTGACCTCCTTAGTTGCATGTACCTAGACTTAATTTTGCAATTTGCAATCTGTGAAGGTTTGTTATTTGGCTGCATCGTTCTCTGTTGTGGCAAGTATTTATTCCTTTGAAATCTTAATTGCTCATGTCTAAGTCTTAAGGAACAATTTACAGCTTTGTGACCAGAGTTAGAACAGTAGAAACAATAAGCATAGAAAAATTCTTTGTACCTGGAAAATGGTTGTCTTCTTTGAGCAAATTGATTTCTTCCATGCTAATAACGTTTTTCAGCAGGGGGCGCACTATTTCTTTGTTCTACAAATTTAGTCCTGGCACCATTTTCCTTACTCATCCTAGGCGGCTGATTCTCTTCCTTTGTTTCTGCAGGTTTGTTGTTGTCATTTGTTGTACATTTGACAAACTTGATGGGTTCTTCGTCTGTTGGCTTGCCACTACTTGATCCCTCTTCATAACCCAAACCAATTTTTAGCTTTGGATTCCTTTTCTGATTCAGAATGGTGGCTAGTCCTTCTGAGGCTCTGATACTTGACAGATTCTGATTATACAAGGCTTGAAACTTCTCCATCTCTTTCCTCGTTTTCACTAATTCTTGTTCTAATGCTTCACATCTTGCCTTCTTTTCTGATAACTGTCGTTTTAGAATATCTTTGATTTTCTTTTCCTCTTCTAATTCTACTTTTAGTAGGACAAGGTCTTCATTAGGTTCTTTACTGTCTTTCTCGAACTGTATCAACAATTGTCTTTGCTTTCTGTTCTTGATTCTTAGTCTGTCAATCTCTTCCAGTGCACTAATCAGTTCTCCTTCCATGTCAACCACAAGTTCTTCTTTATTAACATCACTCCCTATGTTGTTATTATCATAGTCCTCTTTGGCCATAAGTACGAAGTCATTTAGTTTATCTCAATAGATGAATCACTGTCTTCATCATCTGAAGGATCATCATCATTGTTTATGCAAAGACTTTTCTTCTTAACGTTATTCTCTTTAAAGAAATTTATGTGTTTGTACTTCTCCTCATCATCACATGTCTGATCCTTTCCTTTGTGGGGACATTTATTTGCAAAATGACCTATCCTACCACAGTTGAAGCATTTGAAAGGAATTTTACCTTTTTATTTTCCTAATCCCTTCTTCAGTCTCTTCACAAATTTTTCTTCAATTTTATCGGGCTCAGAATCCTCATTCTTGTCTGTCTTAAATTATGCTTCTCTGGAGGTAGGTTTATCTTTAACTATTCTCATTTCATATGCAGTCAATGTTCCTAGAAGTTGATCAAACTCCAAGGTTTTTAGATCATTTAGTTCTTCTATAGTAGAGACCTTCGGATTAAACCTATTTGGGAGAGATCTTAAGATTTTATGAACTAAAGAAGGTTCCTCAATTGTTTCACCAAGTGCTTTCATTGTATTTACCATTTCTTCTACTCTCAGAAAGTGTTTTCCAACAGTTTCATCTTCTTTCATCTTCAGATGTTCAAACTGCATTCTGTAGGTTTGAAGCTTTGCATCCTTTACCTTCTCAATACCTTCATAACTGTTAATAAGTTTGTCCCACATTTCTTTGGCAGTTCCTAGATGCATAAGTTTTACAAATTCTTCTTCTGCAAGCCCACTCAAGATAGCATTCATAGCCTTAGCATTGAAGCTAAATTCTATTTCTTCATCCTTATTAGCTAGTACAACTGGCTTTACATAACCAATATCTACCATATCCCAAACATCTGAACCTAAAGCCATTATGTAGGTTCTCATTCTAACTTTCTAGAACACAAAGTTTGTTCCATTGAACAGAGGGGCCTTATTGGTTGAATTTCCTTCATGGATTGACATGTTTAAGCTCTAAGATCTACGTTTAGATAAAAGGGGCCAGCTCTGATACCAATTGTTGGACAACTGAGAGGGGTAGGGTGAATCAGTTGTTTGCCGAGCTTGAACAATTATACTTATTTTTAATTCTTTACAAAGCACTCAATGACAATCACAATGATTCTATGCAATAGGCAATAGCATATTCAGTATCAGTCACACATATGAGATACACAGAGACAGATTTTCTTGAGAAAACCCATACAGGGGAAAAAACTCTTCTTCTTTATATGATAAGTAATATTTACATTCTTTACATTATCATACATATGAGCACCAACTCATAATGAGGCTGCAACCTCTGTTTTGCATGATGCTACTTGCCGAGAGCACCAACTCTCTGTTTTCTCTAGCACCTAGTGGAAGGAAGCACCAACTCCCTGGTTTCTCCAGCACCAAATAGAAGGAAGCACTAACTCCCTGGTTTCTCTAGCACCAACTAGAAGGAAGCTACAAATCCATGGTTTCTCTAGCACGAACTAGAAGGAAGCTACAACTCCCTGTGTTCAAGCACTCCCTTGACCCTCTGAGGACACCCGTCCTCCCCAGCACCTCCCTACCACCCTGGTTTATGAATATGAATTACTGAAACTTATTACAGTGACATAGTGTTCAACAACAGCTTACCAATCTCATCACTATTCTCCCAGATTTCGTTGCTTTGTATTCCTCACTGTCTTCCTGCATGCATCCATTTCACTTTTATGTTCTTTTTCCTCTTGTGATTTCTATTCCCTTTACATTCAATGCACCTTTTTTATTCTATCCATTTCAGCTGCTGCACTCCCCTTACTTCTTCACACATGCATTACTCCACCTCAGCAACAACAACACCCATATCTTCTTTCTTCTGCCTTCTTATAGTCTCTGCACACATTCTACTGTCTATGCGCAATTCTTTTGCATCCTCTTCATGTCAAGTGCTATGCCTTTTCATCATGGAAACTCTTCTGCTTCTTTGGCTGTTAAACCCACTCGTCCAACATCTCTTGGTGTTACACTGAGATTCCTCAGCCTCTCTGGTAGATGAGACTCATCGTCTTCTTTGGAACAATTGAGATTAACCTCTCTATTGCAGTCACAGGCTTCAATGCTCTTCCAGCTGTCAATTGCCTCTATTGCTAGTTCTCATTCCACTAGGAGGTTCCTTCAGAATCTTCCACTCCTCTGGCAGTTACATAGAAGTCTTTTTCACACCTCTGGTAGAAACCATCAGTAGTTTACTTGCAGTTACAGTACGAACCTTGAAATAGAGCCCAGCTATGCTAGCTCCTTTCTCTTACGTGACCACCAACAGTGACCACCAGCTACATAAACATTTCATCATTTCGGCATTCGACAATTCGACATTTGTGTGACCAAGTGTTTCGACACTCCCATTTGCGATCCCCAAAACTCCAAAAAGGAGCTTGTCTGCACTAGTTCCTTTCCCCATATTTTGCCAGTGTGACCATAGGCGGTGACCATCAGTTAGTTCAAAACTGCATTTCACAATTTTGCATTTCAGGGATTCTCCAGTCAGTCCCTTGACTCCTCCAACTCTCAATCCCCAAAATGGGGTTTAGCATGGACTAGCTCCTTCCTCAATATGACCATGGCCAAGACCAAGAACTTATCCATAAAATGCTTTTCGTGATTTCACATTTTGGCACTTCGGTGTTCCTGTGGTGAAGTGTTCTTGACACCTCCAAGTTCCGGTATCCGAAACTCCAAAATGGAGTCGGATCAATGGTCCAGTACTCCAGCGTTTCTAATTTCGGCGAATCGCATTTCGTGACTTTGGGTTTTGTGATTTCAAGACTCTTGTGATGTAGTGTGTTGACTCTTGACCTCTCAACCTCACTGTATCCAAAACTCCGGTGTGGAGTCTTTTATCCTTTCGTGACTTCGTGTTTTGCAACTTTTGGACTCTTTACGATGAGAGTCTTTGTCATTTCCATCTCCCGGTATCCAAAATCCCGGTAGCCAATACTTCGGAATGGAGTCGGATCAACTGTCCATGATCTCCGCGAACCAACGACTCAGATCATTTCACCATTTCACATTTCGCGATTTCGACACTCTTGTTTATGAGAGTCTCTGACATCTCCATCTCCCAGTAACCAAAATCCCGGTATCAAACTCTTTGAGTGATGCGCCTTTTTTGGGTTTTCAGGATTTTGCATTTCAGCACTTTGAGACTCCTAATGACGAGAGTTTCTAACATCTCCATCTCCCAGTAACCAAAATCCCGGTATTCAATACTCTGAGTGGTGCGCGTGTTTTGGGTTTTCAGGATTTCTCATTTCAGTACTTCGGGACTCCTGATGATGAGAGGCTCGACTCTTGACTTCTCCATCTCCTGGTAACTGAAACTCTGAAATGGAGTCTTCGTTGAGGTTCCTGGTTTGGATTTTTTGGGGTTTCACATGTCACCTTTCTCGTTAAAGAGCGTCCAGGTTCTCCTAGATCCAACGCCGGTCAGACCTCTGGCTCAAATCTGACGTTCATTGGGAATTCTCCTAAATCCAACGCTGCATACTCTGATCTTTCCATCAATGACAATCTTACATGCCTGAAAACTTACCAACAATCTCCCCCTTTGGCATTGATGGAAACCCTGAGTGTCTTCGCTAATCCGTTTGGACCTCCAACCATAGCATCTGGCCTGGACCACTCCTTTTCTCCCCCTTTGACATCAATGTCAAAGAAAAACATTCTCCCCCTGAGCTGTTGCAGTAATTTTTAGGAGGCATTAGATATTCAAACAATACAAAACTCCCCCTAACAAGATGGACTCTCTTAGGTGTGAGATGAAATGACACCCAGCTTCTGTCAGAGATATTCAAAAGGTATCTTAGCTGGGGTTTTAGTAAAGATGTCTGCAATTTGTTCTATGGTTGGAATGTACTGGACCTGAACAACTTGATTAGTGACATGTTGTCTCAGGAAATGGTATTTTATGGGAATATGCTTGGTCTTGGAGTGGAATACAGGATTCTTAGACACACTGATGGCACTAGTGTTATCACAATGAATTGGGATCGGTGCAGCGTATTTTACCTCCAATTCTGCAAGTGTCTGAATCATCCATAATACCTGAGTGCAACAGGTAGCAACAAAAATATACTCTGCCTCTGTGGTTGATAAAGAAATGGAACCTTGCTTTTTACTAAGCCATGCTATTAATGGGTCACCCAGAAAGAATGCTCCTCCACTCTTACTTTTTCTCTCATCAACACAGTTTGCCCAGTCTACATCTGAATAAGCAGTTAACTAAAAATTCTGATTTCTGGGATAACACAGACCATAAGTCATTGTTTGTTTCAAATACTTGAATATTATTTTGACAGCTTGTAAATGACTCTGTTTAGGTGCAGACTGAAATCTTCCTACCATTCCTACAACATACATTATGTTTGGGCGAGATGCTGTGATGTACAACAGGTTGCCTATCATTGATCTATATGAACTTTGATCAACATCAGATGATGAACAACATCAGGTGATTCATCATCCTTGCTTAATTTGCATCCAGTAACCATAGGTGTACCCACAGGTTTGGATTCTTCCATTTGAAATCTCTCAGCATTTCTCTTATATATTTATCCTAAGAAATGAACATCCCTTCAGACCTTTGAGTAATTTGCAGGCCAAGAAAAAATGACAGTTCTCCTATCATGGACATTTCAAACTCAGATACCATAGCAGAAGCAAACCATTGTACCAATGGATCCTTATTACATCTGAAGATGATGTCATCTACATAGACCAATACGATGAGCAAATTATTATCCTTTATTTTAATATCCATATTGGTATCAGTTGTTCCTCTCTTGAACCCTTTGTCTTTGAGATACGTATCCAGTCTGTGATACCAGGCTCGAGGGGCTTGTTTTAACCCATATAAATCTTTCTTCAGCTTGCATATTAAGTCAGGGTTATCAGATGGTTTGAAACCCTCTGATTGTTCCATATAGACATCTTCACTTAAATCTCCATTTAGAAAAGATGACTTGACATCCATTTGATAGACTTTAAACCTTTTATGACAAGCATAGGCAAGAAACATTCTAATAGCTTCTAATCTTGCTATGGGCAAAAATGTTTCATCATAATCCAGTCCTTCTATCTGAGCATATTCTTTACAGACTAACCTTGCTTTGTTCCTGACAACCTGTCCTTGCTTATTCAACTTATTTTTAAGGATCCATCTAGAGCCAACGACATTTTTACCTTCAGGTCTATGAACCATCCCCCACGTATTGTTTTTCTCAATCTGATCAAGTTCATCATTCATTGCTTTAACCTAGTGATCATCATTGTTGGCTTAACTGAAATTCTTGGGTCCCAACATTGATAGGAAAGATATATGAGATTGTTCAGTGGTTTTGATTAGCTTTCTCCTGGTTTGTACACCTTTGTCTTTTCCTCCAATTATCTGACTTACAGGATGATTCTTTTGAATGATCCTGGAGGAGGAATTTGAAGTTGACTGTTGATTTGAGTCTGTCTAAGTGTCTAAGTCTTCATCTGATTCAAATTCTTTGTTTTCTGATTCTTGTACCTGTTCATCTTCAGCTTTAGCTGTGTCTTCTGTAGAAGACTCATTCCTATACATCTCTCTTGCTGGGATTCCTCATCAACTTTTACATCAATACAGTCAACCATTTTATGCAACCTCTTATCATATCATCTGTATCCTTTATTGTTTGTAGCATACCCCAAGAAGATACCTTCATCAGCCCTGTCATCATATTTTCCAAGGTTCTCATCATTATTCTTTATGTAGCATTTACTCCCAAAGACATTGAAGTGTTTAATTGAAGCAGGTCTCCCAAACCACAGTTCATAAGGTGTCTTGTCACTTTGTGTTCTAAGGTGGGATTTGTTAAGAACATGGACTGCTGTGTGTATTTCTTCTACCCAGTAGGTTTGACCAATGTTCTTCTCATTCATCATTGACCTGGACATTTCCTGCACTGTTCTGTTTTGCCTCTCAACTACTCCATTTTGTTGTGGAGTTCTTGGGATTGTGTATTCTCTCTTGATCCCATGTTTGTCACAGAATTCCTTGAAGTCACTTGACATAAACTCTCCTCCTCGGTATAATCTTACTGCCTTTAACCTCTTGCCTGTTTGAGTCTCAGTTAAAGCCTTAATTATTTTAAACTTCTCAAATGCTTAAGCTTTTTCTTTGAGAAAGACAACCCAAGTAAGTCTAGAGTAATCATCAATAATCAGCATGAAGTAGTTTTTTTTCCCTGTGCCTTCCTGTCTTGATGGCCCACATAAATCCATATGAACTAGTTGGAGTGGTTTCTCTGTTGAAGTAAAACTTTTGGACTTAAACCGTGTCCTGTTTATCTTTCCTACTTGACAGGGTTTACACATTGAATCTTGGGGATTTGATATTCTTGGAAGATCTTTTACTGCCTCGAGATTTCTAAGTTTTATTAAGTGGTCAAAGTTTAGATGTCCAAGTGTCCTATGCCATAACCAACTTTCATCATGTTTGCTTAGATGACATTCTTCTCTATTTTCTTTCAGCACATATACATTATTTTTTGTCCTTATGCCTTTGGCCACCACTTGACCTGAGTTTACAGACTTTATCTTGCAGTCCTTCGATGTGAACACCACTTCACATCCTTTGTCACACATTTGACTTACACTGAGAAGATTAGGTTTCATCCCATCTACAAGTAGAACATCTTGGGATTTTCCTTTTCCATTACTTAAACTCACCATCCCTTTACCCTTTATTTTACCTGGAGCATCATTTCCAAAGGTTACATTTCCTGATTTGCTTTCACTTAGGGATAGAAACTTACTTTTGTCTCCCTTCATATGTTTGGAGAATCCACTATCTATATACCAAGGGTTTGTTTTTCTTTGGGCTTACAACAGTAATCCACACTTGTCACTTTCTTTCTTCTTCCAAAACTTGACATTTTCAGCAGGGGAATTCAAGTCTAGTTCATATTTCTTTAATCGACAGTCAACAGATTTATGTCCATAGTTATGACAGATGTAGCATGCAATCTCATTGTTCAATAGGTCAAAATTATTGTTGCAACGTTGTCTACTCATTGACTATTGATTATTTCTTGACCTCCTTAGTTGCATGTCCCTAGACTTAATTTGGCAACTTGCAATCTATGAAGGTTTGTTATTTGGCTGAATCGTTATCTGTTGTGGAAAGTATTTATTCCTTTGAAATCTTAATTTCTCATGTCTAAGTCTTACGGAACAATTTACAGCTTTGTGACCAAAGTTAGAACAGTATAAACAATAGCCATAGAAAAATTCTTTGTACCTAGAAAATGGTTGTCTTCTTTGAGCGAATCGATTTCTTCCATGTTGATAACGTCTTTCAGCAGGGAACACACTATTTCTTTGTTCTACAGATTCAGTCCTGGCACCTTTTCCCTTACTCGTCCTGGGCGGCTGTTTGTCTTCCTTTGTTTCTGTAGGTTTGTTGTTGTCATGGGTTGTACATTTGACAAACTTGATGGGTTCTTCGTCTGTTGGCTTGCCACTACTTGATCCCTCTTCCTAACCCAAACCAGTTTTTAGCTTTGGATTCCTTTGCTGATTCAAAATGGTGGCTAATCCTTTCGAGGCTCTGATACTTGACAGATTCTGATTACACAAGGCTTGAAAATTCTCCATCTCTTTCCTAGTTTTCACTACTTCTTGTTCTAATGCTTCACATATTGCCTTCTTTTCTTTGACACAATTGAGATTAACCTCTCTGTTGCAGTAATAGGCTTCAACGCTCTTCCAGCTGTCAATCGCCTCTATTGCCATTTCTCATTCCACTGGAAGGTTCCTTCAGACTCTTCCTCTCCTCTGGAAGTTACACATAAGTATTTTTCACACCTCTGGCAGAAACCATCAGTAGTTTACTTGTAGTTACAGTGCGAACCTTGAAATAGAGCCCAGTTATGCTAGCTCCTTCCTCTTATGTGACCACTGGCGGTGACCACCAGATACATAAACATTTCATCATTTCAGCATTTCGGCATTCGAAAATTAGACATTCGTGCGACCAAGTGTTTCGACATTCCCAGTCGCGATCCCTGAAACTCTTAAAAGGAGCTTGTATGCACTAGTTCCTTCCCCCATATTCCGCCGATGTGACCACAGGTGGTGACCATCGGTTAGGTCGAAACTGCATTTCGCAATTTCGCATTTTGGGGATTCTCCAGTCATTCCCTTGACTCCTACAACTCCTGATCCCCAAAATTGGGTTTAGCATGGACTAGCTCCTTCCTCAATATGACCATGGCCAAGACCAAGTGCTTACCCATAAAGTGCTTTTCGTGATTTCGCATTTCAGCACTTCGGTGTTCCTGTGGTGGAGTGTTCTTGACACCTCGAAGTTTTGGTATCCGAAACTCCGAAATGGAGTCGGATCAACGGTCTGGTACTCCGTCGTTTCTAATTTCGGTGAATCGCATTTCGCGACTTCGGTTTCACGATTTTGGGACTCCTAAGATGAAGAGTCTTCACTCTTGACTCCTCGAACTCCTGGTATCTGAAACTCTGGTATGGAGTTTTTTTTCATTTCACGACTTCGGGTTTCGTGATTTCAAGACTCCTGTGATGCAGTGTGTTGAATCTTGAGCTCTCAACCTCCCTATATCTGAAACTCCAGTGTGGATTCTTTTATCATTTCGTGACTTCAAGACTCTTTAGGATGAGAGTCTTTGTCATTTCTATCTCCCGGTATCCAAAATCTCGGTAATCAATACTTTGAAATGGAGTCAGATCAACGGTCCACGATCTCCTCGAACCGACGGCTCAGATCATTTAACCATTTCACATTTCACAATTTCGGCACTCTTGTTGATGAGATTCTTTAACATCTCCATCTCTCGGTAACCGAAATCCTGATATCCAACTCTCCAAGTGATGCGCCTTTTTTGGGTTTTTGGGATTTCGCATTTTGGCACTTCGGGACTCCTGATGATGAGAGTTTATGACATCTCCATCTCTCTGTAACTGAAATCCCAGTAGTCAATACTCTGAGTGGTGTGCTTGTTTCAGGTTTTCAGGATTTCGCATTTCGGCACTTCGGGACTCCTGATGACGAGAGTCTTGACTCTTTACTTCTCCATCTCCCGATAACTGAAACTCCAAAATGGAGTCTTCGTTGACGTGCCTGGTTTGGATTTTTCTTGGTTTCACATGTCACCTTTCTCGTTAAAGAGCATGCAGGTTCTCTTGGATCCAACGCTGGTCAAATCTCTGGCTCATATTTGACGTTCATTGGGAATTCTTCTGAATCCAACACCGCATACTCTGATCTTGCCATCAATGACAATCTCACCTGCCTGAGAACTTACCAACAAAAAATTCATCCACCTGTTGCCTTTGTCCTGTCCTTTCTATTTTGCAGAACATCTTCTGCCTCTGAGAAACTTGTAGGATGCACGTCATGAATAGGTTCAAATCGGTCTTTGTGCTCAACAAATTTATAGTGTTATTTATTTCCATTGTTTCTTCTGTTTGGTTCATTGTTCACTGTACATTTGTTTTCTTGTTATTTGTTGTGGTGACTAGGGGGGATTGAATTTGACAAGAAGAAGGTTGAAGGATACATACCGAGATTGGTACGCAGTTCCGCACTTGTATTTTTCTATTTGTCTTTTTTTTTGTTTTTTGTTTTATTTTTTTTCCCTTTTCTCTGTTTTCATATAAACTGAAAATAACTAAGAAACAACTTGAAAATCATAGTTTAATAGATGAAACACGTAATAGATGTTGAGTCGTATGAAATAGATACAGACTCCATTATACATGACAACATCAACGAGGTGTTTCATAGAAATGGCCTTTTTAGATTGGATGCCTTCTCGTATACTGTGGGAGATTGCCTTTTCGATGCATTTCAGGTTCTATTGCATTTCTGTTATTCCTCGACCGACCTATGCAATGGATTGATAGATTATTTATTGGGTTGTTTAAAAAATGGCAACGTTGAGGCATTGGAGTCATATGAATGCGAATTGAAATCTGATTTTCTTTGGCAGTTGCATGGAATACATGATGTCACTACATATTTTCCAAAGATGCATTTGTCTACATCTGCAATTCTGCTTGCACATGAGATGGGACTTTGGGGAGATACATTTTGTATACGGTGGTTGTCTAAGTGGATCAATATATCAATTGGAATATGGTCATTGACCATAAAAGCAAGATATCTACTATTCAACAAAACTGCATCTAGCAATCCATACTGCATCTTGTTCCATGATGCCAATCCTAGCACTGGTCATTATGAACCACTACTATATAGAAAATTGTCCATATGCAATCTTGGAGGACCTCATATTTACTTGTCCTTCATTTTCAAAGACCTTGAATCGCAGTGGAAACAGATTATGCATCGCATAGAATGCCATGGTTTGCAGATAACAACAAATGTTGTATCTAGCTATGGATATAGTCTATTCAATGCAATTTGTTGTTTGGTGGAAACAAAGTTTGATGTGCAGTCATTGCGGCTTTACACTATACAGTCATTTTTCAATGCAATTATAGGTGACAGGAAATAGTCTTTTAGTTGCTTGCATCAACACCTTTTTCCATATCTCCTAGAAAATATGCCGACAATTCGAAGTTCGCAATAATACCTTGTAAACATGGCACTGTCATATGAAAAAAAAATGTGGAGGGTGACAGATTTTGTTTGCAATGACTATCTATCATATTCAGAGTAAATATCTAGGTCTAGTCGGCCCTACCAGATGGCACTGTCCATTCCTGGTCTATTGATTCAAATTACGATCAAACAATTGACATCATCTCGTTGAAAGTAGATATGCACATATCCATTATCAACCTTTGCTGGGACATATCACTAGTTCAGGGTCCACTGTCCATGCCACCCAATCCACATCGAATCTGCAGACGTGTGCCATGTAGAAATTTTGATACACTTAATGTATTCCTGCGATTCTCCTAATCTAACAATTATATGCCACTGTTAAATACAGAATCGCTTCTACTATTATTCTTGTGGAAAATTAAACCATGATCACAACCACAATCACAAAGTGAAATATCAATAACACATAACACAGAAGTTTTTCCGGGAAAGCGTAAAGATAAATACCCCACTATCATATATTATGTATATCATGAATCATGAAACAATCTCATACAAAACTCTAATCCAAGAGCTCTCATTACAATAAAATCGTCTCACATTGTCATACACAAATCAACAAATACATGTGCCAATTCCTGTGTCTAGACAGCTTGCCTCCTCTGCACAATCTCTGCAATTCGAATTCTCACAATTAAATTACAATTTCCCAGCTTGCACATGCTCATAAGCATATCCACTGCATGTGTGATAAAATCACAACTGATATCCAAACTGTCCCTTTCACCTGTTATCCCAATTGGGTCTCCACTGGATCTGACATGCATGTAGTTAACCGTGGTGAATCTTCAGTTGCATGTGAGTTCATTGATTAACTAAACTCTCACTAGTGCATGTTTAGTTACAACTAGTACAATTGATCTTAACTCACTTAACTACACTTATGATTCTATTACAAATCCAACTCACTCAATTATGAATGAAATAATAGATTAATATTTATTGTCTAATTTAATTAAGGGAAAAGTAAATTAGACACATGTTTCTTGTTGACTTTTCAACATGGCATGCTTTTTAATGAGAATGAAACTCCTCCCAATTGCGATGAGGCCATACGGGGCTTAAACAAAAAACGTAGACTAAGTTATCACAACTTGAAAAATGTCATGCGTGAATTTCATCCCAATTGTGATGAGGCCATATAGGGCTTAAACAAAAAATGTAGACTAAGTTATCACAACTTGAAAAAGGTCATACGTGAGAGAAAAAAAATACATTGGTAGTATAGGAAATATTGTTGGTTCAGGGTCTAGTGTCGGTGCCAGCCAAACCACATCAAATCTGCATAAGCATCGCATGCTATTTAATCAGAATGAAATTCATCCCAGTTTCCATGAGGTCATCCTGGCCTTGAACAAGAAACGTAGACTAAGTTATCACAACTTGAAAATGGTCATACGCGAGAGAAAAAAATGCATTAATACGCTTCCTTCTAGAGAGAAATTGACATATCACAATAAAAAAAAAATTGTTCGTGCACAACACAAAAGAAACAGGTACAGTCTCATATCCCACAATGGTCATGCAACTGTTCGAGAGGAAAAAATAAAATTTTGTGGGCTAAAAGCAACACCGTGCACCACTACCAATGAAAACCAGAAAACACTTTCTACCCATAATTCCCTACGAAAGAGATATGCAAGACAGACCTACATGAAACAAATCAAAGACACTCCTTCCATTGCATGTGCAACTTGCGATCAATTGAATTTCGCAAAAAACAGTAAGTCTTTCACACCTGATTTGGAAGCAGAATACCTCCACTTGACACTACATGATAAAACATTTTCCAGTGGAAAAAATTGTCTTCCATGCAAATAGTCGCTTGAAAATAGAAAAATGCCACAGTTTGCAACCCTTGACCAAATAAGATGTAATACACCACTACCAGATGTAAGTGAACTTACCAAACTTGAAGAGAGACTTGTGTCTCTGTGAATTGCATTTGCAAAAATCATACCCTGGGGCTACAAACGACCCCAGATGGGCTTAACAGGATCAATTATTAATGTGCATGGTCAACTAGATGTTGTGCAAAAACCCTTGCCACAATTCATTAGCGATACAATGACAATTTTTTTGGCTCTCAAAAGAAGCTTGCAGTACAAAAATCCATATCAGACAGGAAAAGTTCATGTGCATGTTGTTATGAAAGCATTAAAAGAATTATGTTCCAGGGCCTTGTACAAAGCACAAAACATCTGTATAAATGAGAACTGGAACAGTGTTCTTGGAGAAGAGGATGGAAAATTTGCACAAACTCTCGAAACTTCTAGTGAATTTGATACAAGTGATGAATCAGAGAATGAAACACATGCTGAGACATTAGTGCATGGATTCATTGATTCACAGTGCATTCGTGACTTGCAAAACAAGATTGTCGAAATTGCACCTATTGAGGGGAAACATCCACTTGGAATATTCAAGGACAAATTCATGGAGGAAATGAACTTCCCAACACTCTTCTATGGAGATCCACTTCCCATTGACATTACAGAATGATTCAGTTACCATAAAATAGTTCAATGGGAGATGCTACATTCAAGCAGTGACTTCTCCTGTCACATAACAAATTTGTTTTTCAAAACAATGCGCATAATAATAGAGCAAGTGTTGTCTTGCATGTGGGTGCGAATAAGAAAAGGCCAGTTACAAGGAAGACAGTTGTTGGCCAAGGATGTTAAGTACAAAGTAAATCTAGAAAAAATCCCGAAATGTGATATTGAATATATAGATTTCAAAATCATTCGCATCTCTCCTGACTATTTGCAACAAAACAAGAAAACTATTTTTGCAATGATCCGAAAATTGGGCCTGCCAACATTTTTCATCACATTTACAAGTGCAGAGCATTGTTGGGATCCATTGGTGGCTATGGTATCTGAATTGCATAGGAACAAGAAACGTAAAAAACAAACCGATACACTGGAAAATAATGACATTGACTACCTCATAAGAAAAGACCAAGTGACATGTACTCACTACTATAGACATAGAATAAATGCTTTGAGACAATTGATATGCCATGATGAAACATTTTTTAGAAAAATATTAGACTATGTTTTTGTGACTAAATTCCAGAATAGGGGGAATGAACATGACCACACACTATTGTGGATAGAGGGTGCACCGGTCTATGGAGCTGACAACAATTCACAAATCGAGCAGTTTGTGGAAAAATACATAACATGCAACACATATCATTTGGATCCAGAACTTTCCAAAGTTCATAGACCTTATCATACAAAAAGTTGTAGAAAACGAAAAAATTTGCATTGCAAATAAAAATTCCCCGTGCCGCCAATGAGAGCAACAAGAATCATAGAGCCACTTAGTTTAGAGGACAATCGTTGAGAAATATAAATCCTTGTTTGCATTTCTAGAACAATGAGAGTTTGACAAGTTGATGAGCTTCGATGAATTCTTGACAGAGCTAAATCTATCATAAGATGAGCACATCCAAGCCATACAATGTATGCTTAAACAACCAACAGTTTTCCTTAAACGAAAACTTTCCCATATCTGGAACAATAGTTTCTCCAAGGACATGCAAGTTATGTGGAATGAAAATACAGATGCATAGTACGTCCTCAATGCATATGTTGCAACATCGTATTGTACCTTGTATATGACAAAGGTTGACAAATCTATGACAAGTGCATTCATAAGAATACGCAAAGAACATGAAAGAAGTCATATTTATGCCATACAAATGATACATATGCTTGGAAATACAGTACTTAATCCTCAACAAATGTCTACTCAACAAGAAGTTCACATTGCACTTTCCCTGCCCCTCAATTATAGTTCAAGAAAATGTGTCTTCATAAACACATCTCCACTTGAGAAACACACATTTGTGATTAAACCACTGTGTTTTCTAGAACAAGAGCCTGACAATTTAGAAGACGTGCTATGTCACTCTATTATTTATTATTACCTCTAGTGTCTATCTTCTATTAAGCATATCTTCTTAGCAAAATTTGTATTGCATTACAAAAAAAATGGTGCACCCATATCAAAAAGAAAAAAACCCTCTGTGATACGGTTTGTCAAATACAATAAACATTCTGACTATGAAAACTATTCTACAAAAAAACTACTATTATACGTTCCGTTCAATGAAAACAAAGACACATTAAAACATAACTTCGCTACATGGGAAGCTGCGTATGTTGCCTCTGAGACTATAGAGAAAATCAATGAAGATAGATTTACTTAGAATGTTAATCCAACATGGGGTGATATAGAAAGTGCAGTTAATGAACTAGAAAACCCTAACAATCTTGATGAGACATTCACAAACCGAAAAACGACTAGAACTCCCTGCAAGTCCTATGACTTGCAAGAAGATTTTCCTCATCCTCAAGTAGATGACATTGAAAAACGTATCAATCTTGGTTTTCAAGTCACAAAACAACCTTTCCTTATTGAAAATAATGAATACCATAGAATCAGACGTCTGTTGAATTGAGAACAACAAACAATTCTAAAGGACATTGCGCTTAAAAAATGCTTGAGTATGCACACTCTTGTGCACTTGTTCCTTACAAGCGGAGCAGGAACAAGTAAGACATTCACAGTGAAAGCACTATTCCAAATTATTATACGAATCTATGATTCAAAAAATTCCTCTGATCCTATGAAACCAAAGGGAATACTAGTTGCATACACAAGAAAAGTTGCATATAATGCAGGTGGAACAACAGTCCACTCTGCATTTTTGATTCCTTGTAACAAGTCACAGTTTCTTCCACTTAGCAAGGAAATGTTAGATACCTTATCTAAGATTTATGACGAACTGGAACTTGTCTTGATAGATGAGGCATCTTTGATTGGAATTCACTTCTTGTATTCCATTGACAGTCGACTAAGAATCATAAAAACATGTGCACACGAAATACTTTGGAAACAATGACATGATATTCTATGGAGATCTTTACCAGGCACAACCGATAAAATATTCTTTGATATTTGAACAACCTATGGTTAACATGCAAACAGTGACACATGAATTCTGGAGGGACAATATTAAATGCTTTGAATTGCATACTACAATGCACCAGATAGATGAAACATTTATTGCAATTCTGAATAGAATGCAGACAAACAACCAAACACATGATGACTTAACATATATCAATTCGAGGTGCTTGCGACCTGCACCAACATACCCAACCTCCCCTTACCTGTTCTACGCAAATAATGATATTGCAATGCATAAAAGGTACATGCTATCGCTCATTCCTGGCGATGATATCATTATCAATTCAATTGGCCTAAAAGAAGACAACCATGGAAATGTGCCACGTCATGAACATATAACCACTTTACCTTTGCAGCTTGTCCTGAAATTAGAAATGTTGGTTCAAATATACTCTTGCAACTATGATTCACAGGATGGCTTGGTAAATGGTGCAGATGGAAAAATCAAAGGCTATACCAAAACAGAAAAACTTGTTGTCCTCTGGATTAAGTTCCATGAACCACACATAGGCAAGCGATAAGCAAGCAAGTTGGATTATCTATATAATTCAAACAATGAAAGCGAATGGACACCTATCTTGCGAATATCAAAGCCAATATCAACATCAACAAATACAGGTCGACTAAAGATTCAAAAACAATTTCCAATTAAACTTGCATGTGCACGTACAATCCACAGATCACAAGGACTAACACTTGATAGTGTTGCATTTCAGCCTGCTAGAATTCGAATACATGGACTTGTATACACAACACTGTCTCATGTCAGAAGCATAGACTCCTTGTATTTACTAAGTCCTCTTACAAAAGATAATTTCAAATTCAAACAGAAAGTTGATATTGAAATGCAACGCCTTAGGACTACCGCAAAATGGCATCTGCAGTATGATTACCAATTCATACAAACAAACTCATCCATATCAATTCTCTAGCTTAACACATGCAGCTTACATGCACACATGGATGATATACTCAATGACTATGATACAATGCAATATGATATTCTATTCTTGCGGGAAACATACATGGAATTATGCATGCAAAACAAACAATTTCCAAATCACAATTGCATATCAAGTTACATTACACATGGGGTGATGATATAGGTGAAAAAACATGTAACAATTTTGGAGCATATACATTTTGAAGAAAAGAATGTTGAGATGGTGCTTGCAAAAATATTTTTCCATGGAACAGAAATTGCAGACTGAATCTGTATGCTGCTCCCCATGCAACATTCTCCAACATACTAAATATTCTTTCCAATGCATTAGACCATTGGCATCTGAATGAAACCATTGTGATTGTAGGAGGCTTCAATATTGACATGCTACAAAATAATTCCAGAACAAAAGAATTGGAAAACTACATGTGCAAATACAGTCTCTGCTTTCTTTTGAACAACACAAGCCATGTACAAAACACGCTTATTGACCATGTATGGTCGAATGTACCCATTTCTCAATACAACATCTTTATCTTAGACACATACTGGTCTGATCACGATATAATTGGTATTGCACTTGAATTATGAGATATACATCAAACATATTGCAAAGTCATATTTATATGTTTCAAAGCATATATGTCTAGCTTGTTGCAAAAAACCAAATTATCCAACTTCTTAGTTTTCCCTAGTTTGTACACATACTGGTCTGGTCACCATACAGTTGATATTGCACTTGAATTATGAAATATACATCAAGAATAATGCATAATCATATTTCTATGCTTCAAAGCATATATGTCTATCTTGTTGCAGAAAATCGAAATATCCAACTTCTTGGATTTCCCTGGTTTGTAATTGATTTTGGTCACAATTTGTTTTTCAATACACACACACACACACACACACACACACACACTTGGATGAACAAAAAAAAAAAAGGTACATTCTTCTAACACTATCTATTACTCTATTCCTTTTATTCTATTTTATTTAGTCTATGTACATAGTACTTGATTTTTTCTTTACATGTCAACTTATGTTCATATCCGGTTTTTTTTGTGTTTTTTTTCATAGAAACAAATAGGAAAACTAGACACTACAAATAACTCCTAACCATAAATGTAGAAGAATCCATGAAAAGGTGCATATTTCTACCCATGTTCCATATCCAATAGTTTTTCATTTACTTTGTCTATATTTGTTGTACTGGTTTGCAGCTCTGTTTTTTTTTTCTCCTTGGATACTCCATATGTTTCTGTAGATTAACTTGTCTTCATGTCAATTCTATTTTTTGTGCTGCTATCTTGAATTAAATAAATTTTTACTCCATCTTTTTTTTCATGTGTTCCTACGTAGCATCTTGTTTTCATGTCCATTGTATTCTCTGTATTGCTACATTGAAACAAGAACACCGTAATTGGGCACAGGGTTGGAACCTTGTGTGCCAGGTCTGAAAATGCTAAGGTGTAATGTGCCGTAACAAATACAACGCGTATGCCTGAGACTAAGAGGTATGGTTACAAAAAACTTTGATTTGCATACATTGTGCAAGTTCTCCAATATATTTTTAAGAAATTAGCTATTTCATTTGTTTGACAAGTGGAGACAAAAGAAAAATTCAAAAATTATTCACTAATGTAATTTATTCCATTTTTACACAAACATGGAATGAGGAAGCGGTCGGCCGGACTCGTGATAAATTATAGCATTGTATGAATTACTATAAATCTTGGTAAAATGTTATAATATTCTATAAATTACTAAATATCATGTTGTGGTCTGTCAAACTCATCATACATAGGCATGACTATAAATGTGAACCTGTGAGTCTGCCAACACGCGTACTGTGTCACATCTATTTTATACTATATTTCTATTTTATTTACTCTATATACATATTCCTTTCTTTTTTCTTTACATGTCAACTTATGTTCATGTCCATTTTTTTTTTGTACTTTTTTTCATAGAAACAAACAAGAAAACTGGACACGGCAAAGAACTCTCAACAATAAATGTACAAGAATCCATGCAAAGGTGCATATTTCTACTAGTGTTCCATATCCAATAGTTTTTCGTTTACTCTGTCTGTATTTGTTGAACTGGTTTGCAACTCTGTTTTTTTTTCCTCCTTGGATACTCCATATCTTCCTGTGCATTGACTTGTCTTCATGTTAGGTATATTTTTTGTGCTGCTATCTTGAAATAAATAAATTTGTACTCCATCTTTTTTTTCATGTGTTCCTACGTAGCATATTTCTTTCATGTCGATTGTATTCTCTGTACCATGAGGCATACAGTTATTACCTCCATTTATTTTTCCTCTTCTATACTTATGTTTTATCCCTTTTTTTCTTCCCCTTTGTTAGCACTGAAAGTCACCCTCAGATTGTGGGAGGGTAAGCCCAGTACCCATCAAAGTTTTTGGTGGATGTTAGTTTTATGTGAGTGGAGGTCAATGGACAAAAATCAATATATGAATGATGTTCAACACATAACTATACAAGAAATGCACAGGGAAGTGAGGGCCATAACTAACTTCAGTTAGTGAATTGAGTTTAAGTTTGAGCAGAGGGAAGACTTAGTAAGAAAGTTGGACAAGAATGTTATTGGCATTAGGCCTTCAAGCAGCTTGGAGAAGAAAAACTCAGACTCAATATCACTCTTAAGATCAAGTTTCAGACACTGAAATATGTCCAAACAACACAGTCACAACAACACAATGATCAAACCTACATCACCATGCAGCTACAACAACTTGACTAGATCCTCCATGCCCGAGCCATTCAGTGTAAGAGGGGAAAATATCACAAGGAAGTTGACTAAAACTAGTCACGATACCACTGCAATCAAACCTACATTACAACAACATAACAACCCTCGAATGGATCCTCCATGCCTGAGTGTTTTAACACAATTTTTACAAAGAGATGAAAAGAGGATGATTTCTATTAATCTAAAAGTCTCAAATTCGATACATAACCAAAGAACAGTTCTGGCATCAAGACATTACAAAATAGGGAGAGCTACTTAACTAGTTGATAACCTTAACAAAATATTAAAACTATCTATTTATACTCTGAACTGCCCACAACCCTCAGGAGCGTGATCTAGCCTTCTCAGTCAAAGCTTTGCTTCTTATCAGTCTTCTGTTAGAATGTGCATGTATCCTCCTACTAGATGCAAATTCAGCTCGGCATGGGCCTGCAGGAAAATCTCCCCACAAGGGTACCATGGGTTGACAGTTCAGTCCCCACAGTTAGGCCTTCCATGCCTTCCATTTATGGATTGAGCTGAGGTTTCAACCACTGGCTCTACTTTCATTAAATTCCTTTTCTTGAGAAATCAATGAGATTAAATGCCCAGGGGGAGGCCACGTGGCGCTCTCGGATAGGACACCATATAAACATGCGATTGTGGGGCCGCTCAAAGGTGGTTTGGGCTTAGACCACTTTTGGGCCCGCAATCCATCTCCTTTAGCCACATAGCACATTCGTCATACCATGGTTTCAATTGCAGGACCACTCAAGAAAATTATCGCCTCAGCATGTTGCGTCCCTGCAATGAAATGTGGCCATAGATATGGTCCCGATATGAGATCTGTGTGCACCTGCTATATTTAGCGCCATTGCCAAGCTTAACTACTTGCCAACTTTAGAATCCGCCAAACTGTGCCCTGGGGGGGGACGCTACTTTTTGACGTTGAACAATAAAACCTCCCAGAGGATGATCTAACGTGGCATCTTGACGTCACCATGCTTATGTGTCAGGAAAGAGAAGGTGACAGGTGTCACTTGAAAACAAGCTAGAGGCATGTCTAAAACGCTTGAAATGAGTGCTATGTGTTAGCACTAGATGGATGGCACATGCTTGGTGCTCCAAATATCAGGCACTAGATCCTTTTCCTTTGGCATCCTCTATGTGCTTTTACCTGGAGCTGGTGATCTGATGACATGTGGCCTTCCTAATATTGACGAATGAGATCTACTTCAGGTCTCCAGACTCCGAGAAAATCAAATCTCAAACCTCCTCTACCTTCAGCTGCCTTTACCCAGAGCTATGGATCTAACGAAATGTGGCTATTTTTGATCAACGAATCAGATTCACTTTGGGCCTTCGATCACTTTGACACTTCGAGACTTCAATGCTTCAGCCTTCTGCTCTGAATGTTGCGCTTTGACGCTTCTTGTGTAGGTCGCAAACTTGGACAACCTTCTGCCCTTGACAACTATATGTGATAAAATTTGGCTCCATAAGAGATGGCATGCTCCCTGTGAGCTACCAAGAACAAGCAGTTCCAGTCGCCTTATGCATTGGGCTATGGAGTCTAGCTCAAAAATTTCGCTGAAAAAAACAGGGAAATGTGTACACATTGCTCTACTAAAAATGAAAAACAAACACATGGACTCCAGAAGGAGGTTATTTATGTATAATCCTATACTAACTTATCTTTACAAAGTGCTAGGTGAAAGCAAAATTCCATCGTAGCCATTCAAGTAACTTCCTAACTGGAATCTCCTTTACTCTGTTAGTGATTGATAGCAGATGATGCAACTATGACAGCAGAATGATTACATCCTTCAACTTTCCTCTAGATGGCAATGGTGGGATAAGACTTGGAGGCTTCAAATCATGGAGGAAAAGAAGCTCCATGTATTCCCCTACAGGCTCATAGGATGAGTGAGAAAATTTACTGGGATGGTGGAAAAAAACACGCTCTGTCCCACAGTTGTTCACACACAGCTGAATGTGTCTGGCAAGAATAGGTGAGTGAATGATTGATGCAGGCTGACTGATCCCAGGTGATGGTTTCTCACTCATAGGATTAGGGAAGGATATAAACTACTCATTTGGATCTCCCTCTTCTTTTTCATGGCTCTCCCAGGGGTCAGAGTCATAATCATCATAAACATGACCCATGGGAAAGCTCTGATCTTGTTCTTCTGCAGGCCCAAGATGACTGATTTCCACATAATGTTTTCCTTCAATGTATAAAGGAAAAGGTTATGTTACATGCTCTTGGAAATCCTTCATGTCCAGTTCAGAATCTAATTCATAGTTTTCATACATGGGTTGGTTGGTACCAGGTGATATCTGCTCATTTACAGGTTCTGAACAGGAGATAAACTGTGCATTTAGCTCCTCCTTTTCTCCTTCATGGCTCTCCCAAGTATCATATTCACAATCATAATAAACATGAACCATGGGAGAGCTCTTCTCTTCATCATCTTTGCTGGGATATTCATCACAAGTTGTTTGTTCTTGGCTAGTATCCAAAATCACTTCTTCGTCATAAGTAGGGTTGCCAAGAACATCTGTTTCAAGGAACAGAATATCCTATGCATCTCCTTCATAAGAGCAACAAGCACGATCTCCCTCCAAATTTTATATTTTTGCAAAAAGTGTGTGTACCATTTTCACCAACTCATCCGAGGTATACCCCTCCTCCTCACAGCTTTCATCCTCATGGTTTTCATTCTCACAACTTTCATTTGAAATAGTCATACCTTGAACACAGTATTTATATTCTTCACAACAATTATGACAAATTAACTTAGAAGAATAAAACTTTTGATAGTGCCTATTGAAAGCTGCATGAAATTATCCCAGGGAGGAGATGCTAGCAGGGGGTAAGGAGTGATACCACTGATGAGCATCTCTTTCTAATGAGAACATGAACACATTCATTAATACATATTCATGATGTATATCCCACTGATGCATGAGTTCACGAAACTCATGGAGATGTTGAGCAGTTTTTTCCTCTTTACGCTCTCTAAATATGGGAAAATAATCACCCCATTCATTTGGAGTAGGAACAACATTGGGAAAACTAGGAACAACAGAGAAATTAAAGGGAGCAAACCTTCGAGCCAGGATTTTTTCCATTTCAAACCAGTGGAGTCTCGAATCGATCCCTTAATCATGGATTTTCCAGGTGAATGATATGCAGTCTGCATGTGTCTGGTCTTTGTTCACCATCAAAGATCAGATCTAATCGTTGTCAATCTCCTAGGGAACTTTCAAGCTGAGAAAGTGGCGACTAAACACCTTCTCGAAAAAATTATTTAAGTTAGCTCGGTTGTGATAGAGGCAGCCACAACTGAAATAGTGGAGTTGACATAGTGGAATCACCAGGTGCAAATGCAATCTTCAATGGTTATGATATCTGATGCACCTTCAGAATCCAAAGCTCGTTTTTATTCTACCCAAGAAAAAGTCTTCAATTTTTTCCTCGACAACAATGCTATGAATGTTATCACTGAAAGTCACCCTCAGATTGTGAGAGGATAAGCCCAATACCCATCATATTTTTTGGTGTATGTTGGTTTTATATGATTGGAGGTCAATGGAAAAAACTCAATATATGAATGATGTTCAACAAAAAACTGGACAAGAAATGCATAGGGAAGTGAGGGCCATAACTAACTTTAGTCACTGAATTGAGTTTAAGTGTGAGCAAAGGGAAGACTTAGTAAGAAAGGTGGAAAAGACTGCTATTGGCATCAGGCCTTCAAGCAGCTTGGAGAAGAAAAAATCAGACTCAATATCACTCTTAAGCTCAAGTTTCAGACACTGAAACATGTCCAAACAACACAATGATCAAACCTACATCACCATGCAACTACAACAACTTGACTGGATCCTCCATGCCCAAGCCATTCAGTGTAAGAGGGGAAAATATCACAAGGAAGCTGACTAAAACTGGTCACGATATCGATGCAATCAAACCTACATTAAAACAACATAACAACCCTCGACTGGATCCTCCATGTCCTAGTGTTTTAGCATAGTTTTTACAAAGAGATGAAAAGAGGCTGACTTCTATTAATCTGAAATTCTCAAATGCGATACATAACCATAGAACATTTTTGGCATCAAAACATTACAAAATAGGGATTTATGCTCAACCAATTGACGACCTTAACAAAATATTAAAACTACCTATTTATACTCTGAACTGCCCACCACCCCTAGGAGCATGATCTAGCCTTCTCAGTTAAAGCTTTGCATCTGAGTAGTCTTCTGTCAGACTGTGCATGTATCCTCCTTTTAGGTGAAAATTCATCTCGGCATGGGCCTGCAGGAAAATCTATCCACATGGGTACCACGGGTTGATGGTTCAGTCCCCACGGTCGGGCCTTCCATGCCTTCCATTTATGGATTGAGCCAAGGTTTCAACCATCGGCTCTACTTTCATTAACTGCCTTTTCCTGGGAAATCAATGAGATTAAATTCCCAGGGGGTGGCCACGTGGTGCTCTCATATAGGACACCATATAAACACGCGATTACGGGGTCGCTCAAAGGTGGTTTGGGCTCAGACCACTTTTGGTCCTGCAATCCATCTCCTTTCACCATGTAGCACATTTTCCATACCATGGTTTCAATTGCGGGACCACTCAAGAAAATTATCACCTTGCCATTTTGCATCCTCACAATGAACTGTGGCCGTAGATCTAGTCCCGATATGAGATTTAGGTGCACTTGCTAGATTTAGTGCCACTGCCAAGCTTAACCGCCTGCCAACTTTAGAATCCACCAAACTATGCCCTTGGGGGGATGCTATTTTTTTACATTGAACAATAACACCTCTCGGAGGATGATCTGACATGGCGTCTTGACGTCACCATGATGATGTGTCAGGAAAGAGAAGTTGATAGGTGTCACTTGAAAATAGCCTAGAGGCATGTCTAAAACACTTGAAATGAGTGCTATCTGTCAGTGCTAGACGGATGCAACGTGCTTGGTGCTCCAAAGCTCAGGCACTAGCTCCTTTTCCTTCGACATCCTCTATGTTCTTTTACCCTGAGCTGGTGATTTGATGATGCATGGCCTTCCTAAGATTGACGGTTGAGATCTGCTTCGGGTCTTTGGACTCCAGGAAAATAAAATCTCAAACCTCCTTTTCCTTCAGCTTCCTTTACCCAGAGCTATGGATCTGACGACATGTGGCTATTGATGATCAATGGCTCAGATTCACTTCGGGCCTTCAGGCACTTCGACACTTCAGCACTTCAGGCTTCAGGCCTTCTACTCTGAATGTTGCGCTTTGACGCTTCTTACGCGAGCCATGAACTTGGACAACCTACTTCCCTTGATAACTATATGTGATAACACCCTCTATTATCTATTTTTGATTCTATACTTAGTCCCATGTCTATGCTCGTGGGTTCCCAGGATGGTGGAGCGACAAATTCCATGTCCAGCTATATCTTTACATCATGATTCCGACCGATCATCGTTCGTTTTCACAGTTGGCTAATTTTATGTTGATATTTTTCCCAGTTCGTTTCCACAGTTAGCCAATTTTATGGCCCCGAGTTCCCCCCCAATGCATTATCAAACACCCATGCCCCATTTTTGGATATACATCTTGCATCCAAAACTTTGGTTATCTACAATTCGACCTTGGACTCCTCGAACTCACAAGCTTCACTCTTTATCAAACTCACAAATTGTATATCCATTTGTATCTTGACATCATGAGTCTGACCGAGTGCTTTCGTTTCCTTAGCCAATTTTATGGCCGTGGGTTCCCGTGTATGCATTATTGAACTCTCATTCCATGTGTTCCGAGTATACATATTGCATCCAAAACTTGGGTGATCTACAATTTAACCACAGACTCTCAGGTTCAAAAAAGTACCAAAGCATAGTTAATTCTTCTCCCTACGTGCCACATTCGCCCCTTCCCAATACACATTAATTATGATTTTAATGGTGACAGCTCACCACAAATTTTCAAAAAGATTGGCATTAATAAGCGGAAAGCTTGAGGTAATCTCCTATTAAAATGAATTTATGGGAGAATATTATGGAATCTGATTAGTATATTTATGTCAATCTTGAATTCGCAAAAAAATGATGGTTGTTTTGGTTTTTTTAAGGCGTCATCATAGAAAAAATGCAGTATTGTGCTAGCCCATTGTCATCTACAAAGGTGTTCACATGATGTTGCTCTTTAGTATTGTGCATATCATTTTTTAACCTTACAGGTTCACATATTTGAGACTCTTCTTACATATGAAAATGTTGCTCCACCGTTCCAATTTGAACATAGTTTGCATTTGGGCCACAGATAACAATAATAAAATAAAATAATTTGAAATTGTTTTAAGTAAATATAAACAAATTATCTTCTGACTTGAACCTGCTTTTGTCAAGATCCAGGTATATTACATAGTGGTCAATGTTTTCCCCACTTTTCAATAGTTTCTCAATTTCCCTGCCATCTTCGCACGCTTTCCCAATGCAAATTGATGACATTTTTATTAGCTTTGAAAATATTGGCATTAAAAGGAGAGAAGGTCGAGGACATCTCCCATTAAAACACATTGAACCAAGATTTACCGGAGATTATATTATGATGTTGCAACGTCCATTTTAAATACAATGAGGAGCAAAGGAAGGTTTTCATCACCTTATGGCTACAGCTCGACAACATTTCTGTAGAGATACCCTGAATATTTTCAGGCACGAGGACCAACGTTTTCAGTGGTCCATAACTTATGACTACTACTCGTCCACTTCTACCCAGATGAAAGTTATCTCAACATCTGAAATTGCAACGATAGATTGTATCCCCGATTTTTATTACTTTAAGGACTTGGTCACATGCTGCGCCGAGAAATATATCCCGAACCATCGGATTGTCCAGATGGGCGACCATTTCAAAATATCCCTATCGCCTCAAGTATTTCGAAAGATGTTAACACTTCCCAACCCAATGAATACTTTCAAGGGTGAGAATTGAAAACAGTTCTTAAAGAAGCATGGTAATGAATTGGACCTCTTTCCAAAGTTATTACAAGATCCAACACTCGCTCCCCAGGACATGACTATATTACAAGTTAGTGCATGTAAAAACCTTTTTTGGAAAATTGCATGGATTTTCACAAGGACAGCGAGACAAGAAAGTGAAACCGGCATCTCTCAGATGATTATATATATTTTATATTTTACAGTCAAGGAAAAAACCATCTTCCATTGCCGCAAGTTGATTTCCATTCAAATCTCTTCCCAGTTATTGCAATACAGGAGGCAGAATAAATTATTTATGCCATTGTATTTAATTTTCATCGTGTTGAATTGCTATCCATTTCCTAGACTATCTATGTGTAGGAAGATGAACTCTAAATTTGACCCAATAACATTCTCATGCCAGAAATTATGGAGACACGATGCTTGCCAACAATTTTATAAGGTTTTTAATTACTTTGTTTCAATTTTTAAAGCATTGATATTTGGAAAGTATTTTCCCCAGTTTTCTAGCCAGCCGACAATCTTCCTGGATAGGAAGGGAACACTAGAAGAAATGGAGAACTATAATTTTATAAGGATTTTGGGTCTAAAAAAAATCCTTGCTTCCTTCCATGTCACATATTTGGTACAATGTTTTTTGCTGGAATAACAAGGGAGTACATCTACTGGTTGCATTTTTTCCATGAAAAAAGGAAAGGACAATTCATCTATCTGCCTTGGAAAGTCTGTGATTTCATGGTCAGGAACCACTTCAACAATTATTTCACTGACACTATCCTGAATGAACTTCGTACCACTACCAATGATTCGCACAAGCAGAACCGAAAAGACTCGGGTGAAAAAAGTGCCCAATCCCTAACTGCCATAGCCAAGACCACATCATCTCATAGAAGTACTCCAATGTCTTACCCAAGTAACAAAGTCACACACAGTTATTTGGACAGAGGAGGAGATAAGAACCCTCCCTCTGACAAATTTAAAGTTGTCACAAACTTCCCATGAGCAAAAAACGGAAAACAATAGTCCAAGAACAGGAGGGACCAAGGGGAGAAATTGATATCTACGATCTCTCCCTCAAAAGATATGGAACTAGAAACTGACATTAAAAAAATGTTCCCTAACGACGACCACCTAGAGAGAAATACTCCGCACAATCCTGGGATTGAAATAATTGGCATAGATACAATGGACGAAGAAGAGTCTTTTTCATTTCAGAGCACTATTTTTGACAGCAAATCAAACAAATTGATTATTGAAAATAGAGATGTAAAGAATAAGAAAGGGACATCTCATTCAGAGATCAACATACGCAACATGAACCCTTCCCAGATATCCAAGATGCACCGAGCAACTGGATATGCTCAAGAAAACTCTATTAGCGGCCTTGAAATGGAAAAACTCATGTTAAAGAAGTGAATCAAAGAATTGGAGGCAACTCTAATGCCTCTTCCATTGTTTTCTACTCCTTTGGAAATGGTCGGGTCCACTGCACCTGCACCAAAATTAAAAGGATCAACAAGCCTTATCACATTGGCCCAAGGCTATGTGGAAAAGAATATAAATAGAAGAATGGAATTAATAACAAAATCTTGGGAGATGTAAAAGAATATGGTCTCTTTTGGAACAAGAGTGCATTCTTTTCATGAGTATCTGCAAGAAGATCTCGAGAACGAGAAAGGTTTTTATCTCGATGCAGTTTTACCATGTGGTGTTAAAGTTACCGGTATGATGGAATTCAGAAGAAGATAGAAGGATCTCCCTTCCCTGGATCGAATAGACCAACTAAATGCATGCTATAAAGAAAAGGTCAATAACTTGAATGGTATCGTTCAAGAATGTAGCCAGACCATATCTAAAAGAGAAAAACTATTCAAGAAGCTAACTAAGATAGATCTAGCTGCCAGCACAAATGAAGTCCAAGACCTGAAATTGATATTCAACTCATTGTTTTTAACCAAGAAATCATTTGATGATCAAGTTCATATCTGTAAAAGACTGTCATTTGAAAATTTCTATGGAATTCTTGAATATGGTGAATATGACATGAAAACTTGTCTAGTCGGTTATGTAATTACAAGCCAAGATATTCAAGAAGCATTTCACAACTTGTGTATTGATCTAAGGGACTTGGAAAGTGAATTCTTCAATATAAAAATCCAGCATGAAATGAACGTGGCGCCCATGAGGAGCTACATAGAAGAATGGTTGAAAAAGGTTGTTGACTAGATTACCAATGAAGGTCAAAGATGAGGAAAGCCATAAAAGGACATCAACGAGCAAATGACAAGGCACAGGACACCATCATAGCAATTTGATACTTATTACATTCTTCTGTCTTCATCCACTTATTCTAACAAAGATTTAACCCAGATTTGACAATTTTCTCTTTCTTCTTGCCAGGTTTTGTTGTTTTCCATCCTTGACTTTCTTCTTTCTACAAACTTCATTCTTGTACATCTTTGATTTGTAGTCTGTGTCAGTCCCAATTAGAATCATTCTGGCAAACGAATTTTTATTTCATAGAATATGTACTGAACTATAGTCTTTTTTACAAATTCGAAGACAACTTCTTTTGGGAAATATTCTCAAATGTATTTTGTGACCCAACTTATCTAAATATAAATATTTGGGGTTGTTCAATGCTGATAGTCAATGCTTGGTGTTTTTATTTGAAATTTGTATTTCTTCGTAAAATTAACTCATTTCCCTGTACATGTTCATGTTCTATATTGTGCATATATTGCAGCTTCCTATATTTCAAAATATTCTTCGATATACAAAATGAAAAGTCATATATTTTTGCTCTATTCCTTGTAGGTTTGAGAAAAAAATTTCGATCCCAAAACACCATTCAAATTGGAACATGGTTTACATTTGGACCACAAATAATCTATTGAGATACATTAATATGGATACATTTTAAATAAACATAAACAAAATCCCTTTAAACTTGAACTTGACTTTCTCGGGCTCCTGTTAGAAAAACAGGACCGTGAAGCAATAAAATAAAACAAATGCAGAAACAAAACACAGAAGACACACAATACAAGAGAGACACAGATTTACGTGGTTCACCCAGAGTGGGCTACGTCCACCAGAGAAATTGCCAGGTCCTTCCTTTATTATTATCTAGCAAATGAAGGGATACAACCTATAACAAAACCCGTTGTAACTTCCTCTTCTTTTTCTCGCAGTATCCTCTCTTAGAATACAATATTCACCATCATCCATAGCCGCAATACATTTCCCTCATAAAAGAGGGTTGCCTTCTAGGGCAAAAAACCCTAACATAATCTTTATTGTTAGATCTGCGACCTTATAATGAACGGTCCAGATTTACAATGAAATTACAATATACTTTTACAAGGCAATTTTTGCTTCGGGGGCTTCTCCCCCGAACCCCGGCTTGCCCCCAGACCCCCCAGTCGAGGGGATAGCCCCCCCAGACCCCATAGAGGGGGTACCCCCCCTCTGCACTCCCCCACATGGAAGAGTGTACATACTTCTGGGGTGTAAATACTTCATGGGGTATAAACACAGCTGAAAGAAAGGACCTCTGAATCAGGAAGATAATCAGGCTCCACAACCAACAATCTCCCACTTGGAGACTGATCTCAACAAGTCCACCGCTACAGTATATGTTGGACTCTGAACCTTCTTAGACCTGGCAAATTTCTCATTTTCATCTTCATTCTTGAAGACCAACTGAAACTAAGCAGGAACTCGGTTTCTCCCTGGTTACTCCCTTTGTTAACATGTCTGCAATATTCTGGCTAGTTTATATCTTTTCCAGCTTCAATTATCCATCTTCCAAGGCGGATCGTATGAAGTGGTACCTCAACTGTATATGCTTAGTCTTCGAATGGAAGGCTGAGTTTTTTGCAAGGTGAATGACGCTCTGACTGTCACAGTACAACCGGTTGTTCTCCTACTTCTTTCCCAATTCCTCCATAAACCTTTGTAACCAAATCATTTCTTTACTAGCCTCTGTAGTAGCAACATACTCTGCCTCTGTTGTTGAAAGTGCAACAACCTTTTGCAGTTTTGAAATCCAACTTACTGCTATTCCACCTA
>ML791733.1:389007-401251 GCA_009831015.1 Picea engelmannii | reverse complement strand
CTGATTCACCCCCCCCCCCTCTCAGTTGTCTTAGTAATTCCAACACAATTCACATGGATTATGCTTTTACTAGTAACAACTCAACACACTTGTTCAAAAGAGATTGGCACTACTTTTCTTACTCACAACTCGCCATACAAGTTTTCTTAACAATATTACTCCACTCTCCCCATTTTCCAAAATTTACATTATAAGCTACTTGGCACGGACTACACTACCACACAACACTTGCTAAATTTTTCGAAAATATTTTTTTTATTATAAAATAGAATTCAATCATCTTTATTATGCTTAAATTGTTTATTTCATACTTGTAAATTTTAAAAAATAAAAAAATTGATTTTTAGTTAGGTTTGTATTCAAAATTGTGTAACATTGGCTTTTCATTGTTTTAGCTATATAAAACAATCATTTTTTACATTACATTAGATTAATGTAGGTTGATATGTATGAATTTCTTCTTCACTTCATCTCAATACCCTAGGTACAGATAAGTCACCCACTCATAGCTTTTCAATGGATGCTCTTAATCTTTTCAAGGACGAGTTAATGAATGTATTTAGTGTGAGATTTATAGAGCCTACCTTTGGTCCACATTCTCTGAGCCTAGAGCGCTACTTTCTCCTAAACTTATGTATTACTTAGATGTGTATCTCCAATGCAATGATGAGTTCATTCAACCCTTGAGGTACACCGGATTTCAATAACCTTATAGTCTGAGGGTCCCTCTCATCAAGCTTAGAGTTTTCTCCCACTAGAATCACATTGAGACAAGTCACCATATTACTCAGTAACATCGTATTTTCTAGTTCTCCTCCTTAGAACATGACACTAGGGACCATTTTATATTGTGATGTTCTCCCTACTACAAGATTAGAGGATGATTATTTTTCCTATTTAGAGATTCACTTAGTTCTTTCCAGATTCTCATGGCTTATGAGGAGTAGAGATGCTTATCCCTCTTCCTTTTGGAGATGTTGATTTTCACAAATAACTTATTAGAGACTAGTTCCCCTAGAAAACATGCATCAAGTTGATTACCTCTTACTTCAAACTCTCTAACACTGGTAAGAAGAGGCCCTATGGACAATTTCCATGGTCACAAGATAGACCTATGAAGTATCATAATCCTAATCATTGCCATGGTCTCTTGCACATCACACATTTTTTTGCAGCCTTAAATATTAGAACTTCTTCTTTAAATTGACATCTCTTGATGTGATAAACCTTTTTCTTCTTAATCGTTTTCATTGTTCTTCATCTCATTACACTAGCATCTCCCAATAATATCATTCTTCTCTATCCCCTTCACATTTTTATATATTATATCTCCTTAAAATTCTATAAACTAACTTTAATTTTAATTTTTAATAAACATTAATATTTAACGAGATGATTTTCAAAGCTTCACTAAAAATACACCTCAGTTCAAAGTGACAGGGAGAGAGAAGCATAATCTTTAATGATATGTTGCGAACGTGACTGTGAGTGGAATTTGAACATTTCACAAAGAATAACAAGTTTCAAATATGTATTATAGGCTTTACAAGGAGGGCCATGACCCTGTGATGTTAATTATAAAAATGTGGATATTTTATGTAAGGTAGTAATAATCTCAATCTTGCTATTATGCATTGTGTATTTTGTTGTTCTCACACATCTTGGTTCTTTCTATCTATTATATGCTCAATTACTCTAATTTAATGTTTTATTAGTTTGTGTTACCATCATCTTTCATGATAGGTTGCGAACATAAATGTGAGTGGAATATGAACATTTCACAACGAATAACAAGTTTCAAATATATATTATAGGCTTTACAAGGAGGGGCATGACCTTGTGATGTAAATTATAAAAATGTGGATATTTTATGTAAGGTAGTAATAATCCCATCTTGCTATTATGCATTATGTATTTTGTTGTTTTCACACATTTTGGTTCTTTCTTAGTTTTTGTTTTTCATGTTGTAGGCATTATAGTAATCAATTTGTTGTTTTTTCTATTTCTCTGCATGCAATTCTATGTTCAATTATTTCAAGTCAATGTATTGTTAGTTCTTGTTTTTCATGTTGTAGGGATTATAGTAATCAATTTGTTGTTGTTTTTATTTTTGTACATGCGATTTTATTGTTTTCTTATTTGTGTAGCTTAATTTTTCATTTCAATTTTGTTTAAACATTTTTTTTAATGAATCATATGCATTGTGGTCTTGTTTGGTTTCATATTGAGGTTAATTAATTCCCATGATACATTTTCTTCATCAAATCTATGGTTTGAAGATACAAATTGTTAGATTGAGGATGCAATTTTATTGGAAATATAGGAAGATCAACTAATGCCATTATGAACTTTAGAATTATTTTGATTTTGTTTTTATAACATTTTCTTTTATGAGGTGTTTTATCACTTAGGTCAATCTATACAAATATCTTTGTGCTCTACCTCGCAAACGATGAAGGCTATGCTTTGTTGTTGTTGTTTCTCTATGACATTTGTGTTTCCCTGAATATACTACACATATATGTACATTGCCACACATGTATTCATAATTTGGAAGAGTTACAAAGGTAAGAGCTCATATGTTGATTAATTTGTTGGAGTTGTTGATGTAGCAACACCACCAATTACTAGAGGATGTAAAAGTAGGATTTTCACTGAATCTTTCACCATCAGGTTTATGCCTTTTACTTGGCTTACATATTTTACTATGATGGTAAGAATCATACTTTTAATTAGCATAGACTGCAATAATTGTACTAATTAATTAAGAGAGACAAACAATTCTCCCTTTCCTTCCCATACCTATATTTTCCTTCTTCCCGGGGGGAAATAAGCAAAGCCATTTTCCCTACCCTATTATTGAAGACCAAAAAGGATGCACATCCTATTGTTGAAGAGGTCATGCATCTTTTTGGGGGAAAATAAGTTGAAACCATCTCATCCTCTACAAAAATGTAGGATTTTAGGCTACATGTTGAGCAAGCACGATCCCACTATTTATTTCCATGGAAGCGAAGCAGATTCCATTTTTATCGATGAGTTGTATAGAAAACACCGATTTCCCTAACGGTTACATGCTTGTATTTGGTTCAACTATAGGTCCTTTAAGGCTTCAGTAAAATACTTACTTGAATCCTTCGAAGTTAGGTCCTTCAAGGGATTTATTGTATCTTTTTTCATTCGCTTACCTTGTGTTTTATTTATTTGGAAGAAAAACAAGCCCTTCCCTCTTTGAATTAGTAGCCACCCTCCCTAGAGTCAACTAGAGATGCATGTGAGGCCTCTATCTATGGTAATATATGGATTCTTTTTGTTGTCGATATTCATTTGATAAAGGGAAGTGTGTCATGTTTATGTCCTCCTTCATGCATAGACACTGCCAAATACAACAACACCCAACACAATGCACAAAATGCATGAGAAGGAAATTATATATATTTAATAAAAAGGAATTGTAACAATATTACTAACATATATTTTTGGCAATATTGAATAACATCATATCCCATTTATCTTTCTCAAAATCCAAGAATGTCTACAATTCATTAAGGAATTCTATCTCTACAACTCAATCTTAGGTGACCAAACCCAAGTAAATAAGGTTCGCTCAGTCTGGATCTTTATCATGAGGCTATGGTTCTCCAATTAGAAGAGATGATTAGTAGTGAGGTGGTATAAGTGGTAATGGGGATGCTTTTTGTGCTATAATCGGGAGTGGGACTACAGTTTTAGAAGGACATTCTGCAATAAAATATACTTGAATAGGTGGTGGAACTAGATATGGATCATATATAATTGAGTCCACTATTTATTCCTCTATGACTATTGTCACTACCTCAATGGGTACTTATTCTATGAGATCTTCTCTTGTGATTAGGGACTCTAGATACAGAGGTTAAATTAGTGATGCACATCATAGCCTTGTAGTCACATATGTATCCCTTTCATAGGAATAAAGACATGTATTATCAAACTTTTGTTGATAATTTCCCTAATGGACAAATAAGACTTTGAAGCGAGAGTTGCATGGAATCAATGTTTGGGAAATGTGTTGCATGACATACAGTTGTGGAATGGTTTTACAAAAAGTGATAGCCAGAGGATTTCTAAACCAAACAAACATCAAATCAAATCTAAGGGCACAATGTTTGAGGAAGTTTGTGACATTTGGCCATATGAGGTAAGAATGAAATAAGCATCAAGTTCCAAGCAATGCATTGCATGGAAACCCTTTATGTTTTTCATGTGATAGTTATGAACAACTTTGTTTGTGAAGAGACTAGTAGAGGCTAGTGATCTATATATGATAATTGAATGTATTAATACAATGAACCCTATGACAAAAAAATAGTGACCTTGTCACGTCATGGTTCTTGCTAGTTTCTACCATATATTTAGTAACTCCATTCCATCTCCTTCTAACTTTTATGTACTCAATTTTTGCAACAATAGGTGGATTTCATACTTTTTTTCCTTCCATATACTATGTATATGATTTTTAATTTTGGTTTCCTTCTATGACCTATGCATTCAGGGACGGTTATACTAAGTGGATTCTGTGCTTGGGTTTGTCTTGTATACTATGTATTATAATTATTACATCTGCATTTTTTCTATATTTGATTCTTTCTCAAGTAAATGCTAAAAAAAATTTAGGTTTGAATTCTTTCATTTTTACCATCCACGTATGTAAAATCCCTTTTCTTTTCCAAAGGTGAAAAAATTGATCATAAATCGGCTCTTAATCGATAGTAAGGATAACTATCACTAGCCGCTATATGAAAATGTGGGTTGACTCATCATAGTTATTCAAGGAAAACTACACCACATGAAATAACCCATTGGTGGTCCATAAGGGGGAAAATTTGACTCTTGCCAGATGCCTCTAGGTCTTGGGTCGTTAACTTGTTTCCTTACATTTGAAGAAGATGAGCTCTTAGAGAATCAGAAGTCATTTTAGGTCTTACTTCAAGACCAAAAGACAATTTTAGCCTAGATAATATCTACAAGAAATCGAGTGTCCCTTGTGGTCACCACTAAGGCTACCTTTTGGGGGGTCATGTATTTTCTAATCGAATCTAGCCTTAGTCCCATGCATGCAACTAGATACTACCATTGGTTACAGCTTAACGTTTTTCCTGGGAGGAATGTATGTAAACTCATTACATTTTCTTTATACTCTTTTTTGGCTAAATTAAATGTAATTTCATGCTAAGGAACATTTTATTTAACAAGTACTTTATCTTTTCAATTGGGTCATCCTACGATGTACTTATCTGTTTTTCATTAAGTGGAAGTTATGGTCAGGTTCCTTTCCTTTTACAATGTATTTAATTGTTATTGTACCAAATAATGTGGGTTATAATTGCATGCACTGAGGAAACTACTATGTTGGAAGAATATATGTATCTAGTTTGAGTGGTTGCATGCTTTGAGCTTAACGTAGGAGGTCTTAGGGTCAAATATCCAAGTTGGGTACCTTTGTTTCGTTCCTCACTAAATGTATTTGTTTGTGATGTCTAGAGGTCTTGGGATCAGTTTCGAAGACTTGCTACCCCTATTTCATGCCTCATTCAATTCCCTTTTCAATGATGTCCAAAGGTATCAGGGTCAATTCCCTACTCTACTCACCTATGTTTCATGCCTAACTCAATGCCCTTGCCAATGATGTTTGAATATTTTAGGATCAATTCCTCAAATTCACTATCTCTATTCTATATCCCACTCAATGTCCTTACTCAATTAAACATTGAAAAACAAACAAAATTCCTTCAAACATGTGTGTGCGCGCACGCTCTAGGTGGATTTCAACAATGAAGTAAGGGGGTTATCTTATCGGTGTCTCAACTAATATAAAATATTGAACTCTACCTTAAGAAAGTAAAACCTAGACTTCTCTCAACCTGAAAAATTAATAAAATGACAAGTTTTGATTTTGACTTCTTGATTCATTGATTTACTTAAGGATTTGGCATTTGTTATAGTTAGTTACCAATTTGAAATATTTTAATATATCTTATATTGGGAATATTTTTTTTTTACTTTTTTAACAATCACTAGAGAATTTGTATTAATAAAAGATACAATAAATCTCGCAAAAAGAAGGTACATAAAAATAGGTATTGTTCTTCAATATACAAATCCAAGGGAGGTTACAATTCAACATAAAATTAAAAGCATGTAGATACTTTTAATACAAAATGCTCCTATCAAAATGATGGGTGTATATTCTATAATATATGCCTAGAAATTTAAAGACTTTAAAAAACATAACAAAAGATTACTAAGAAGGACAAATAGATTACGAATTCATCCCTAAAAATTGGTTGGATTATTTGGTTACTTTGTTGAAGATGCTTTCCCTGTGAGTTGATGTGCTAAGGTCGGCTTACCTCGATAATAAATCTTTGAAGTTGAGCGGAGGGTCATAGAACCAACACCATTCTGACTTTTCTTGACCAAGTGGGAAAGTACTTGTTAGATATCAACCAGTTCAAATTCAAGGGATGAAATGTGCTTCTTCTATTGCATTAATATACCCATGAAACATTACTCAAAGGGACTAGAACTTGTTCCCTTATCCTTCAAATTTCCTTGAATTGAGGGAATTATATTATCATGTCAACCTAGGGTCTCCTCACGTCACTTGAGAGCCCACTCAGTATACTATAACTCCTTATAGTGCATAAATTCTATGCTCCAGGCTCATATACTAGACTAACGAGTAAGGGAGATGCGATAACTAAATGGAAAGAAGCAACTAGAGAGATCCCAAGGAACAGAAGGGCTGATCTCCAATTGAAAAGAATTAAAATCGATAAATATTGGAGTCAAACCTAGGCACCCCCTCTAAAATTTGAAGGAGAGATGACACACCAAAGGAACACTAGAGAAACAACTAATCGAATATAACCATAATCATGGCCCTAAAGAGAGGAAAACCAAACCTAGAACCTAATGGAAGGATTCCCAAATTGATAGAGAACATGCCAATGTGATCAAGTGAAAGTCCTCGACTGCCAATTGATTGATAGAGGCTTCCAAACCAGGTGTTGTATACAAACTAAATGTTTCCACCCATAAGAACCAAAAAAACCATTTTCAAATTCCCAATGAAAAGTCCCAAAGGTTGAAGGAAAAACCATTGGTTCCCTACAAGAATCTAAAACTCCAAATACCCAATAGAGGTGAGAGCCTATTAGTCTCTTGTCATTGGAATGCAAGGTCAGAGCCATTAAAATCCCACATTTAATCCATTGATTGTGCATGAATGATTCAAGAGTATCCATTGTAGATGAGGTGTGTGTGCAATAGGTAATATGAAGTTGTTAGGAAATGAGGAAAACTTCCACTCTAAACCTAGCAGGAGAGAGGAAGAAAGATTTAATCAAGAAAGTAAATGATAAATCAAACACACAATACATACATATTTTACCTTGGAATCCCAAACTGGGAAAACTAACATTCCTTGAACATTCCGCTCTCTTGTCTTATTCATTCAGAATAAAAGGTTACTTGTATAACATTGGTTCACTTCTAAGACACGATTGACATCATACCCTCTTGCATTACACAAGAACAACCTTGTAGTCAATTTAGCTTACATCTACATGACCAACGACCTCAACATTGATTCTTGGCGATTAGTCATTCATCATCAATCAAATTTTACAACATTACAACATGCCTTATTTATAGGATTTATTATAGGAAAAACCCTAAATAAAAGGCACCCAAAAATGGTTACAGATCCACGCAGATCATTCGATACAAATATCGTGAATCTCAGGATTATGTTATAGTTGAACAACAAGTTGGATTACCAGTCGACCTTCATTCATTCTTTAGTCGATTTCCACACGCCCACCTATCAACCTCTTGTCAGTTGACCTCTTCAAATTTACTTGGTCGAGCCACCTCGACCTTCAACTTGTTGTCGATGTATTTGAATTCATCTTTACCTGGTCGAGCCACCTCAACCTTTGACTTGTTATCGATTCCTTCAACTTCATCTTTACCCAGTCGAACCACCTTGACTTTCAACTTCAACTATCAGTCGATCCACCTCGACTAGAATTTCATTGCAAATAATATAAAAGCTCAACATTCTCCCACTTGTTGTTTTCTTTGTTGAAACCGGGAGACCTCTGAACTCTCGTTCATATACCCATGGTAGTAATTCCCATTTCCTTTCTGCACCAAGAGAACTTCACAACATTCACAGACTTGGTCAAAGAGTCTTCTATGTTTTCCAATGTGTCTACTTTCTCCAGCAATACCTTGTTTCTTTTCACCATGTCTCTCATGAAATGGTATTGTACATCAATGTGCTTAGTCTTAGAATGATAAGCATGGTTCTTTTCTAGAAATATTTCACTTTGATTGTCGCAACTTATATTTATAGCTCTCTGCTCAAACCCAATTCCTAAACATAGTCTTTACAACCATACTTCTTCTTTGCTTCCATGAGTGTCTTCCATGTATTCAACTTCTATTGTTGACAAGGATATGAACACATGTCCCTTATTCATCCAACTAATTGCTCCACCAAACATTTTGAACACATATCCACTAGTCAACCTCCGTCGATCCAGATCCCTAGCCCAGTCGGTGTTGACAAAGCCATGTACATTTAATTCATTGTCTCCTCCGGGTTTTCCTTGATAGCATATAGCATAGTCTTTTGTGCCACACAAATACCTAAATACTCTTTTGACAGTTGTCCAGTTCTCCTTCCTAGCTATTGACATGTATCTATTCATCACTCCCACTGCATGGGAAATGTCTGGTCGATTGCAGATGTTAAGCCCTAATTCGTGACACATTACCCCTTAATTAGGGAATATTACATTAGTATTTTTATTTTATTTATGTTATCTTGGGTCCATTATTTGTAATTTTACCTCCTAGTATCCTATATATACCAAGGAAACCATTTCTTTTGGAATCATCTTGTAATTGTGAATTCATATGATGTATAAGAAGGTTTCCCCCTCAAAGAGACTTATTATCTAAATTTCTCTCTTTTTCAATGCATTTAATACTTATTTTAAGGTTTTTATGCTATTTTGATATTTGGTTCTTAACATTTGGTATTAGAGCTAGACAATCCTCGAGATTGGCTTCTTCAAAACAAGTCTTATTGGAAATTTTGCTACAAATTTTTTTTCTGGAAGGTTTAAGGATCCAAAATTTATATGGTGTAGAGGAGACATATAGAGATAACTTGGGTCAAAATTTCAGATCTTGGTTCGTTATATGTTTGGAGATACATTCTATTCAAGTTTGGGTTTTTGACTAGTCCCGAAACTAGTATGAAACAAGTCTTCTTGGCATGTTTTCTCCCAATTTGTTCGGCTTGGTTTTAGGTTCTGAAATTTTTACAGTGCGAAGGAGGAATAGTGAAGTATATTGTGTACAAATTTCATCCCTTGATTCATTTTACTCTGAAAGTTATTCCCTGGGGAAATTAGAGTTTTTGGTTGGTCCAGATTTTAGCCTAAAACATGTGTTCTTGGGAAAACTATTATATATAAAACTACAGACCTCCCAATTGAGTGATACCTATTCCATTGGTTAGGATACAGACTAAATCTGCAATGATAGAATTTTCAAGTTTTGAAGTGAAGACAATGACACATGGCAGTTTGTACAAGTTCGCTCTCCTGAAAGGGAAAAAAATCAGCACATCCTGGAAAAGTTATCATAAAATTCTATTATAGAATCCAATATTGGTCTAACCTATGGGGTTGGAAAGAAGACACATCAGGATACATCATGTAGAAATTTTAGACTCATAAGGGCTGAAATTGTAGAGCTATAGTAGAAGAATGTTGGCATGTTTTTCAGGAAAAGAATGTGCTTGTCATTGATGGCAAGAACAACAGTGATGACATTCATAAGATTGATGGAAAGAAAAAAAACATCAATGGTTTGATTACAACAAGAAAAATAATAATAAGGAAAGCGACAATGATGGAAAATAGGGAAAGCATAAGCTCAGGTGAAGAAGCAAACAGTAAGCAGAGATCATAGCTCAGAAGAGATAGTGCTTTGTGCTTTCTAGAAGTGCAGTCAAGGTCTAAGAGAAAGACTTGCAGGAGGAGAAAAGGTCGAGACCTTTGAACAATTAGAAAATATTATAAGTTAGAGATATTAGAAAGCTCATGAGGAATAACGATAGTGGTCGTTGGATCACCAATCCCGACTACCCGATGATCGTTAGATCAATGCCTAGTGACAAGAGGAAGCGTAAAAGAGCAATAAAGATCTGATCAATGAGGACCAACAGTCGTCAGATCCAGTATAACTATGAAGAGGATAATGGGCAAGATCCATCCTTCAATTCTTCGAAACGTGAAATCGCGATGACATCTGAGTCGTTGAATCTAGAGGATAGTTGGCGAGAGATCAACATTTCGCTGACTGAAGAGTCAAAGGAAGGAGGTTCTCTAACCTTTGAAGTCACGAAACATGAAATCGCGACAAGATATGGACCGTTAGATCACAGAGGTTTGTGGACCGTTGATCTAGATTATTTCGGATATCGGGAGTTAGAAGAGTCAGGGTTGGCTCAAGTTCAAACATCCAAAACGTGAAATCACGATAATGTCTGGACCATTGGATCATCGAGGATCTGGACCATTGATCTAATATGAAGTCTGAGTTCGTGAAGAGGATATATTGACCATTGGATTGAGGACTAATCTGGGCCATCAGATCCAAGAGAAGAACATGTTCCACGAGAGGAGATCCACATCATCAAGGACAACTGCAGACCACGTCAGCAAGGACAATGTCAGACAAGAACTCGTGAAATCCTGAAATGTAGAATGTAATCATGACCATTGAGTCATCGAAAATCCCAGACCATTGATCTAAGGTGATTGAAGTCGGGAGTTTGGGAATCAGAAGAACGAACGTACTCTAACCTTCGATGTCGCGAGTCACAAAATCATGAAAATACCTTTTTTGAATAAGGTTGTGGTCACAGCCAGTGGTCACATTAGAGGAAGAGAAGGGAAGGAGCTAGAGTTGTTAGGCTCCACTTCAGATTTTCATGAGTTGGGAAAATCGAGGTGACTCACAGTCGATCACCCGAAACGCGAAATCACGAAACGAATTTTGTTTGGCATATAGTCACAGTGAGTGGGCATGTGGGGAGAAACAGGCCCGGTGCTAGTTCACGTAGGTAAATTTCACGAGGAATATATTTGATAAATCAGAAAGTCTTTGCATTTTTAATAGAACGACGTTGATTACAGGGATGATTTTAGGGGATAAATTTTTCTCATGGGTTAATTTTCCATGGTTTTTCCAAAAACGAGATTCGCTATTTTAAAAATGATTCACCCGAATTCTATAGGATAAAATTATTTTACCTTAAAAATCACCAAAATTTTATAAAATCTATATAAAATCCTTAGAAATTTGAATATTTTTACAAAAATATCGCCAATCATTTATAGTTGGCATATGAAGGATTAGTAAGATTCTCCAAGATTTCTACATTTTAAAATAAATTTTCATTCTTAAAATCATCCCTAGTTGATTATATCAACAATGTGATTGAAGGGTTACTGTTGCACTTCACGGATTATTGATCAGTTATGATTCAATTAGCAGAACTGAATCATAGTTCTTGGGCGATTGGCGATTTGGTGGCTTGGCAGTTTTCTTTGGATATTCGAAGTGTAACTAAATGGAAGGATTGTATAAAATCAATATGTCGTGACTGATTTAGGTTGGTTGTTCTCACTGGAAAAATGAATTGAACTAGGAGAAAGGAAAATCGTAGTATGCACAATGTGAGGTCAAACTCAGAGATGAGAAACATAAGTTGAACATAACAGAAAAGGTGATGATCCGGATTATTTTCGGCACGAAATGAGAGCGGAGATATAATAAAGACATGCACAGAGATATCACGTATATCCAGTAATATAACAAAAATATATCAGAGATGCAACCATAAACACAGAGATACAGTAATACACGATTTCTATTAATGAAATAAATGTACAAAGACTGTAAAAATACAGAGTGAATGACTCACTAGAATGGTGGCAGCTTATCTCTGAGAAGAGATGTGACGGCTACTTGCATTCGCAAGAAGATGGTTACAATGAGGCTCTGGAGGCATTTTTACAATAATTGGGAATGCCAAAAGTCCTAGACATCCAAAAACCTAACCCTAGGAGATGAAGCGCCAAAAGTCATGTGGGCCCCGTTTGGGTAAGTTGGT
>ML791733.1:372210-388829 GCA_009831015.1 Picea engelmannii | reverse complement strand
TCTCTAAAAAACTTCATTTAGGCCCTCAAAATGGCCCCGGAAGTGAAAACCTGCTAAAAATAGTAAATTGCCAAAATGGCCAGAAAACTGTTTTGAGCCATTTGGAAAAGGTGGGTGGCCCCCGATATCCACCTGGATCAAGTGAAGAGAGCAGAATGTACACATACCAAAGAGCATGATATGAATAGAGAAAGAACAGATAGAAAGAGACAACAAGTCAAGTCAAGTATGAATACAACAGAAGAATAGTGAAGCAGAGAAGAATTACAAAACAAAGAAGTGGTAAGAATTGATATATCTGTATTGTTGGTTATTCAATCATTTATTTATAATCAGGGAGGTAGGGAGGTTCTAGGGAGGGCTATAGTCCTCTGTTATTCAAGTTGGTGCTTGAATACTGGAAGTTGTAGCTTTCATCTAGTTTTGGCTAGAAAACAGGGTGGCAGGCTGGTGCTAGGGAAAACACAGAGTTTTCTGTATGCAAGTTGGTGCCTGTATAAGTGGAAGTAGGTGCTTCCATCCAATTGGTGCTGGAACACTCAGGGAGTTGGTGCTTCCTTCTAGTAGGTGCTAGAGAACCCAAAGAGTTGGTGCTCTCAGCAAGTTGCAGCTTGTAAAACAGATGTGGTAGCCTCATTTTGAATTGGTGCTCAAAGATAGATGATGTACAAAACATAAAATATTGCCTATCATTCAAAGAAGAAGAGGTTTTCTCCCTTTATGGGTTTCCTCGTGAAAATATGTCTCTGTGTATATCATATGTGTGATTGATGGTTATTATTTTTGTTGTTCATATCTTGTATAATCTTGATGGTCACTTGGTGAAGTTTTAAAAAATGTTTTAATAAACATAATATTGTTTAAGCATAGTAACAACTAATTCACCCCCCTCTCAGTTGTCTTAGTACTTTCAACAATTGATATCAGATCAGGTTCCTTTTATTTAAAGGTAGATCTGTAAGCTTAAACATGACAAGTCATGAAGGGACTTCAGCCAATACGCCTCCTCTATTTGATGGAACAATTTTTTCCTTTTGGAAAGTTATAATGAGAACATACATAATGGCCTTAGGTGTTGATGTTTGTGATGTAGTAGAAAATAGATATATAAAGTCTGTTGTGCTAGCTTCTAAAGATGATAAGTTAGAATTTAGTTTCAATGCAAAGGCAATGAATTCTATCTTGAATGGACTTGTTGAAGCTAAGTTTGTAAAGGTGGTGCATCTTTAATCTGCCAAAGCAATGTGGGATAAACTTATTAGCAGTTATGAAGGAAATTAGAAAGTAAAAGATGCCAAACTTTAAACATATAGATTGAAATTTGAACAATTAAAGATGAATGAGGATGAGACAATTAGTAAGTATTTTTTAAGAGTTGAAGAGCTTGTGAATGCCATGAAGGGTCTTGGTGAGAAGATTGAAGATGCATTTTTAGTTCAAAATACTTTAAGATCTCTGCTTGATAAATTTAATCCAAAAGTTTCTGCAATAGAAGAATTGAATGATCTTAAAACTCCGTCTATTGATCAAATCCTAGGAACTCTAACTACATATGAAATGAGAATTATAAAAGATAAATCCATCACTAGAGAAGAATCATTTAAAGCAGACAAGAATACTGATTCAGAATTAGATGATATTGAGGCAAAAGTTGTGAGAAGGTTAAAGAAAGGATCAGGAAAATATCAAGGCAAGCTACCCTTCAAATGTTTTAACTATGGTAAGATAGGTCATTTTGCATCTAAGTTTCCTCACAAGAAAAAGGACTAGAACTCTGATGATGAAAAGAAATACAAATTTAAGAAATACAGTAAAAAGAAAAGTTTGTGTGCAAACAATGACGACTCCTCAGAAGACATAGATAATGATTCATCCTGCGAAGACAAAGTGAATGATTTTATGCTTATGGAATGGGAGATATTGATGATGAACACACAGGAGGTGACATGGATGACGAAGAAGATGTGGTGGATATGGAAGGTGAATTAATCAGTGCTTTGGAAGAAATTAGCAGACTCAGATTTAAGAAGAGAAAACAAAAATAGTTGTTGATGCAGTTTAAAATGAATGGTAAAAAACCCGATGAAGACTTTTCCTTGCTGAAAGTGGAGTTAGAAGAGGCAAATAAAATAGAGGACATTCTGAAACAATAGTTATCAGAGAAGAAAATGAGATGTGAAGCCTTGGAAGAAGAGATAGTAAAAACCAGAAAAGAGATGGAGAAGTTTAAGGCATTGTATCACCAAAATCTGTCAAGTATTAAAGCCTTGGAAGGATTAACCTCCATTCTAAATCAGCAAAGGAATCCAAAGTTGAAATATGGCTTGGGTTATGAATAAGGATCAAGTAGTGATCATCCAAGTAACACATAATCCATCAAGTTTGTCAAATCTACAATCATTGACAACAACCACTCTGCAAAAATAAATAAAGATAATCAGTCGCCAAGAAGGAATGAAAGAAAAAGTACCATAATTGAATCTATAGATCAAAGAAATAACACAAAAACATCTTCTGTTCAAAGAAATCATTAGCATAGAAGAAATCGACTCGCTCAAAGAAGACAACCATTTTCCAGGTACAAAGGATTTTTCTATGGATATTGTTTTTTCTGTTCTAACTTTGGTCACAAAGCTGTAAATTGTTCTTTAAGATTTATATATGAGCAATGAAGATATTCAAGGAATAATTATCTACCACAAAAAACATTGAGACAACCAAGTAACAAACAACCAAAGACTACAAATCATGTGATGGATGAGAAAAAGATGCAGGTTAAGCATAACAATAGTTATGAGCATAAACTTGTTATGATCTGCTATTCAGTGAACCATAATGTTACACCTACCATAATTATGAACATAAAGCTGCAGACCGTCGCTTAAGGAACTATAAGCCAGATTTGAATACTTCTGCCAAAAATTTCAAGGTTTGGAAGAAGAAAGAAGATGACTAGTGAGGATTAGCGTTATCAACCCAAAGACAAAAGAATCCCTGGTATATTGATAGTGGATGTTCCAAATATATGACTGGAGACAAAAGTAAGTTTATAACTCTAAGTGAAATCAAATCAGGGAATGTAACTTTTGGAAACGATACACTAGGAAAAATAAAAGGTAAAGGAATGGTAAGTCTGAGTAATGGCAAAGGGAAATCTCAATATTTGTTGTTTGTAGATGTTCTGAAACATAATCTGCTTAGTGTCAGTCAAGTTTGTGACTGGGGATGTGAAGTTGTTTTACTTTTAAATATTGTATAAAAAAATCTGTGAATTTAGGAGAGTTGATTGCAAAAGGCATAAGAACAGAAAACAATGTCTATGTGTTAAAAGAAGAAAAAGAAGAATGTCACTTAAGCAAGTATGATAAAAGTTGGCTATGGAATAGGAGACTTGGACACCTAAATTTTGATCATATAATCAAACTTAGAACCAGTGGGGCAGGAAAATATCTTCCAAAGATATCAAATCCTTATGATTCTGTTTGTAAACCTTGCCAAATAGGAAAACTTACTCGGACACAGTTCAAATCTAAGAACTTTCCTTCTATAGAAAAAACTCTTCAGTTGGTACATATGGATTTATGTGGACCATAAAGGAAGGAAGGTAAAGGAAAAGAAAACTATTTCATGTTAATTATTGATGATTATTCTAGACTAACATGGGTTTCCTTTCTGAAAGAAAAGTCTGAAGCATTCAAAAAATTCAAAGTGTTTAAGGCTCTGACTGAGAATAAAATAGGAAAAGGATTGAAGGAAGTAAGGTCTGATAGACAAGGAGAGTTTATTTCATGGAAATTCAAAGAGTTATGCAATAAATGTGGAATCAAAAGAAAGTACACTATTCCAAGGACTCCACAGCAAAATGGAGTAGTTGAAAGGCAGAATAGATCACTTAAGCAAATGGACACATCAATGATGAATGAAAGGAATATTGCTCAGAAATATTGGGTAGAAGCAATTCATACAGTTGTACATATTCTTAACAAAGTTCATCTTACGCCACACAGTGACAAGACTCCTTATGAACTATGGTTTGGAAGACCTGCCTCAATCAAGTATTTTAAAGTCTTTGGGAGTAAGTGTTATATCAAGAATAATGATGAAAATCTTGGAAAATATGATGAGAAGGATGATGAAGGTATCTTATTAGGTTATGCTACAAGTATTAGAAAGAGAAGACTTTGAATCATATGAATATACAAATACTCAGGCAGACTCAACTAAGAAGACATAAACAAAACCACCTCTCAGAATTGTTAGAAAGAATCATCCTGAAAATCAGATAATTGGAGATATAAATAAAGGAGTTCAAACAAGAAGGAAATTGATTAAAGACTCAGAACAATCTCAAATTGATTTCCTATCTATGATTAAACCTAAAAATTTTGATGAAGCAAGAAAGCATGACGATTGGATTAGATCTATGAATGAAGAACTTGATCAGATTGAGAAGAACAACACTTGGGAGCTTGTTCCTAGACCTGAAGATAAGAATGTAATAGGCTCCAAATGGGTATTCAAGAATAAAATGAATGAAAAAGGACAAATTGTTAGGAATAAAGCCAGATTGGTCTATAAAGGTTATGCACAAGTTGAAGGACAAGATTTTGATGAGACTTTTTCTCTAGTGGCAAGATTAGAAGCCATCAGGATGTTTCTTGCATATTCATGTCATAAGAACTTTAAAGTATATCATATGGATGTTAAGTCAGCATTTCTCAATGGAGATCTAGAAGAAGAAGTATATATGGAGAAACCTGAAGGATTTTCATTGACAGATAATCCTGACTATGTCTGCATGCCGAATAAGGGTTTATATGGACTGAAACAAGCACCATAGCTTGGTATTATAGATTGGATAAAGTTTTACAAGACAAAGCGTTCAAGAAAGGTATTATTGACATAAATCTATATATTAAGTCTGAAGGTGATGATATATTAGTTGTTTTGGTTCATGTAGATGACATTATTGTTGGATGTACTAATGACTCTTCTTTTCAGTGGTTTTCTAATTCTATGCAAACAGAGTTTGAGATGTCCATGATAGGAGAACTGTCATATTTTCTTGGTTTACAAGTAAATCAGAGTTTTGTAGAAATATTTATATCTCAAGAAAAATATTTGAAAGAGATGTTGAAAAATTTCCAGATGGAAGATTCCTCTCCTATTAGTACACCTATGTTGGTTGGTTGCAAGCTTAGTAAAGATGATATTTCACCTGATGTTGATCAAGGCACATATCGATCAATGATAAGTAGTCTTATGTACATCACAACATCTCGTCCTGATATAATGAAAGTTGTTGGAATGGTAGGTCGTTATCAATCTACTCCCAAACAAAGTCATTTAGTAGCTATCAAAAGGATATTCAAATACGTGAAGGGCACAATGACTTATGGTCTGTGGTATCCTAGAAATCATAATTTTTAGTTAATTTCTTATTCAGATGTTGATTGGGAAAATTGTGTGGATGAGAGAAAGAGAACCAGTGGAGGTGCATTCTTCCTGGGTGACTCGTTAGTAGCATGGCTTAGTAAGAAACATGGATCTATTTCTTTATCAACTACAGAGGCAGAGTACATTGATGCTACTACTTGCTACACTCAGTTATTATGGATGATACAAACTCTTGCAGTTTTGAAACTAACTTATATTGATCCCATTCCAATTCATTTTGATAACACCAGTGCCATTAGTGTCTTGAAGAATCCTGTACTTCAATCAAATACTAAGCATATACCAATCAAATAGCATTTTCTCAGAGAACAGGTTACAAATAAAGTTGTTCATTTGAATTGTATTCCTTCCACATAATAGATAGCTGATATATTTACTAAACCATTAACAGTGACACCATTTGAATATATTTGTCATAAGTTGGGGGCCATATCTTCTTTCATCTAATTTGTTCACCTTGTCAGGGGGGGTACTTAGAATATCTGTTGTATTTTTGGTGATTTTCCCTAGTTCTTTCTTTCATATTCGAAAAGTATTGTCATAACTCAGGGGGAGCATGTGTTCTTTGACATTGATGTCAAAGGGGGAGAAAATTTGTGGTTAATTGTCTAGATGCTACAGTTGAAGAAAAAAATAGAACAATGAAGGGTGCAACATTTCAGGGTTGCCATCAATGCCAAAGGGGGAGATTGTTGGCATGTTTTTCAGGAAAAGAATGTGCTTGTCATTGATGGAAATAACTATAGTGATGACATTCATTAATGGAAAGAACAATAACATCGGTGGTTTTCTTACAACAAGAAAAGAAACGATAAGGAAAGAAAAAATGATGGAAAACAGGGAAAACATAATCTCAGGTGAAGAAGAAAATAGTAAGCTGAGATCAAAGCTCAGAAGAGATAGCACTTTGCACTTTCCATAAGTGAAACCAAGGTCCAAGAGAAAGACTCACAGGAGGAGAAAAGGTTGAGACCTTTTAAAATTTAGAAAATATTCTAAGTCAGAAAGATCAGAAAGCTCAGGAGAAAGAACGATAGTGGTCATTGGATCACCAATCCCGACTACTCAATGACCGTTAGATTAGTGCCCAATAACCATAGGAAGTGAAAAAGAGAAATATATATCTAATCTGTTTGATCTGAGCGACGAGGACCAACAACCGTCGGATCGAGTATAACTGCGAAGAGGATAATGGGCGAGAGACATCCTCCAATTCCATAAAATGCAAAATCACTATGAGATCTGAGTCGTTGAATCCAGAGGACATGTGGAAAAAGATCAACATTTCACTGACTGAAGATTCAAAGGAAGGAAGTGCTCTAGCCTTTGAAGTCACAAAATGTGAAATCGCGATCAGATCTAGACCGTTAGATCATAGAGGGCTATGGACCATTGATATATAGTATTTCGGATATCAGGAGTGAGAAGAGACAGGGCAAGCTCACGTTCAAACATCTAAAATGTGAAATAACAATAAGATCTGGACCATCGGATCACCGAGGATCTGGATAGTTGATCTGATATGAAGTCTGAGTTTGCGAAGAGGAGATTGGATCGATGACTAATCTGGGCTATCAGATCTAGGAGAAGAACATGTGCCATGAGAGGAGATCCACGTCAGCAAGGACAACTGCATACCATGTCAAAAAGGACCACCTCAAACAGGAACTCATGAAATCCTGAAATGCAGAAGGTAATCATGACCATTGAGTCACAACAAATCTTAGAACATTGATATGAGGTGATTGAAGTCGAGAGTTCAGGAATCAGACGAAGGTAGGTACTCTAACCTCCAACATCGTGATTCGCAAAATTGAAAAATGCCTTTTTTGAATAAGGTTGTGGTCACAACCAATGGTCACATTAGCGGAAGAGAAGGGAAGGAGCTAGTGTTTCTAGGCTCCACTTTGGAGTTTCGCGAGTTGGGAAAATTGAGGTGACTCACAGTCGATCACCAGAAACACGAAATTGTGAAACAACTTTTGTTTGGTGTATGGTCATAGTGAGTGGGCATGTGGGGAGAAATACCCTCGGTGCTAGTTCGCACAGGTAAAGTTCACGAGGAACATATTTGATGAATCAACAAGTATCTATGTGTTTAATCCAACGACATTGATTATCTCGACAATCTGATCAAAGGGTTACTGTTGCACTTCATGGATTATTGATCATTTACGATTCAGTTAGCAGAACTGAATCATAGTTCTTCGGTGATTGGAGATTTGGTGTCTTGGCAGTTTTCTTTGGAGATTCAAAGTGTAACTAAATGGAAGGATTGTATAAAAGCAATACGCCGTGACTGAGTTAGGTTGGTTGTTCTCACTGGAAAAATGAGTTGAATTGGGAGAAAGGAAAATCATAGTATGCATAGTGTGAGATCAAACTCAGAGATGAGAAATAGAAGTTGAACAAAAGAGAAAAGGTGAAGAGAGAAGAATATACACATACCAAAGAGCATGAGATGAATAGAGAAAGAACATATAGAAAGAGACATCAAGCCAAGCCAAGTATGAACAAAACAAAAGAATAGTGAAGCAGAGAAGAATTGCAGAATAGAGAAGAAGTGGTAATAACTGATATATCTGTATTGTTGGTTATTCAATCATTTATTTATAATCAGGGAGGTTCTAGGGAGGATTGTAGTCCTCTGTTATTCAATTTGGTGCTTGCATATTGGAAATTTTAGCTTTCATCTAGTTGTGGCTAGAAAATAGGGTGGAAAGGTGGTGCTAGGGAAAACACAAATTTTTTTGTATGCAAGTTGGTTCTTGTATAAGTATAAGTAGGTGCTTCCATCCAGTTGGTGCTAGAACAATGAGGGATTTGGTGCTTCCTTCTAGTGGGTGTTAGAGAAACCAGAGAGTTGGTGCTCTCAGCAAGTTGCATCTTGTAAAACAGAGGTGGTAGCCTCATTTTGATTTGTTGCTCAAAGATAGATAATGTACAGAACATAAAATATTTCCTATCATTTAAAGAATAAGAGGTTTTCTCCCTTTATGGGTTTCCTTTGAAAAATTCAAAGTGTCTAAGGCTTTGACTGAGAATCAAACAGAAAAAGGATTGAAGGAAGTAAGGTCTAATAGAGGAGGAGAGTTTAGTTCATGGAAATTCAAAGAGTTATTCGATAAACATGGACTCAAAAGAGAGTACACTATTCCAAGGACTCCACAACAAAATGGAGCAGTTGAAAGGCATAATAGATCAGTTCAACAAATGGAAAGATCAATGATGAATGAAAGGAAAATTGCTCAGACATATTGGGTAGAAGAAATTCATACATTTTTACATATTCTTAACAAAGCTCATCTTAGGCCACACAGTGGCAAGACTCCTTATGAACTATGGTTTGGAAGGCCTGCCTCAATCAAGCATTTTAAGGTCTTTGGGAGTAAGTGTTATATCAAGAATAATGATGAAAATATTGGAAAATATGATGACAAGGATGATGAAGGTATTTTATTAAGTTATGCTACAAACAGTAAAGGATACAGATGCTATAATAAGAGGATTCATAAATTGGTTGATTGTATCGACATAAAAGTTGATGAAGAAATCCTGATACGAAATGTAAGCAGTGTTGAATCGACTACAAAAGATATAGTTGAAGTTGAAGATGAACAGGTCCAAGGATCAAAAACAGAATACTCTGAATCATATGAAGATACAAATACTCAGGTAGACTCAACTAAAAAGACAGAAACAAAACCACCTCTCAGAATTGTTAGAAAGAATCATCCTGAAAATCAAATAATTGGAGATATGAATAAAGGAGTTCAGACAAGAAGGAAATTTATTAAAGACTTAGAACAATCTCAGATTGATTTCCTATCTATGATTGAACTTAAATTTTTTTATGAAGCAAGCAAACATGACGATTGGATTAGAGCTATGAATGAAGAGCTTGATCAGATTGAGAAGAACAACACTTGGGAGCTTGTTCCTAGACCTGAAGATAAGAATGTAATAGGCTCCAAATGGGTATTCAAGAATAAAATGAATGAAAAAGGACAAATTATTAGGAATAAATCCAGATCTGTCTGTAAAGGGTATGCATAAGTTGAAGGACAAGATTTTGATGAGACCTTTGCTCTAGTGGAAATATTGGAAACCATTAGGATGTTTCTTGCATATTCATGTCATAAGAACTTTAAATTATATCAGATGGATTTTAAGTCAACATTTCTCAATGGAGATCTAGAAGAAGAAGTATATATGGAGCAACCTAGATAATTTTCACTGATAGATAATCCTGACTATGTCTGCAAGCTCAAGAAGGATTTATATGGACTGAAACAAGCACCACGAGCTTGGTATTATAGATTGGATAAATTTTTACAAGACAAAGGGTTCAAGAAAGGTATTGTTGACAACAATCTATATATTAAGTCTGAAGGTGGTGATCTATTAGTTGTTTTGGTTCATGTAGATGACATTATTTTTGGCTGTACTAATGACTCTTCTGTTCAGTGGTTTACTAATTCTATGCAAGCAGAGTTTGAGATGTCCATGATAGGAGGACTGTCATATTTTCTTGGTTTACAAGTAAATCAGAGTTCTACATGAATATTTATCTCTCAAGAAAATATTTGAAAGAGATGTTGAAAATTTTTCAGATGGAAGATTCCTCTCCTATTAGTACACCTATGGTGGTTGGTTGCAAGCTCAGTAAATATGATATTTCACCTGATGTTGATCAAAGAACGTATCGATCAATGATAGGTAGTCTTATGTACATCACAACATCCCATCCTGATATAATGCAAGTTGTTGGAATGGTAGGTTGTTATCAATCTTCTCCCAAACAAAGTCATTTAGTAGAAATCAAAAGGATATTCAAATACTTGAAGGGCACAATGACTTATGGTCTGTGGTATCCTAGAAATCATAATTGTTAGTTAACTACTTATTCAGATGTTGATTTGGAAAATTGTGTGGATGAGAGAAAGAGCACCAGTGGAGGTGCATTCTTCCTGGGTGACTCGCTAGTAGCATGGCTTAGTAAGAAATAGGGATCTATTTCTTTATCAGCTATAGAGGCAAAGTACATTGTTGTTGCTACTTGTTGCACTCAGTTATTATGGATGATACAAACTCTTGCAGATTTGAAGGTTACTTATACTGATCCCATTAGAATTCACTATGATAACACTAGTGCCATTAGTGTCTCGAAGAATCCTGTACTTCATTCAAAGACTAATCATATACCAATCAAATACCATTTTCTCAGAGAACAGGTTACGAATAGAGTTGTTCAATTGAATTATATTCCTTCCACAAAACAGATAGTTGATATCTTTACTAAACCATTAGTAGTGACACCATTTGATTATCTTCGTTAGAAGTTGGGGGTCATATATTCTTTCATATAATCTGTTCACCTTGTCAGGGGGAGTACTTAGAATATCTATTTTATTTTTGGTGATTTTTTCCCTGGTTCTTTCTTTCATATTCAAAAAGTACTATTACAACGCAGGGGGAGTATGTTTTATTTGAAATTGATGTCAAAGGGGGAGAAAAATTATGGTTAATTGTCTGGATGCTACAGTTGAATAACAAGGTAGAACAATGCAAGGTGCAGCCTTTCAGGGTTGCCATCAATGCCAAAGGGGGAGATTATTGGCATGTTTTTCAGGAAAAGAATGTGCTTGTTATTGATGGCAAGAACAATAGTGATGACATTCATAAGATTTATGGAAAGAACAACAACATCAATGGTTTTCTTACAACAAGAAAAGAAACAATAAGGAAAGTGACAATGATGGAAAATAGGGAAAACAAAAGCTTAGGTGAAGAAGCAAACAGTAAGAAGAGATCACAGCTCAGAAGAGATAGCGATTTGCACTTTCCATAAGTGCAACCAAGGTCCAAGAGAAAGACTCGTAGGAGGAGAAAAGGTTAAGACCTTTGAACACTTAGAAAATATTCTAATTTAGAGAGATCAAAAATCTCAGGAAGAAGAATGATAGCGGTCGTTGGATCACCAATCTTGACTACCTGATGACCGTTAGATTAGCTCCCAGTGACCAGAGGAAGCACAAAAGAGGAATAAAGATCTGATCCGTTGGATCTGAGCGACGAGGACCAACAACCGTCAAATCTAGTATAACTGCGAAGAGGATAATGGGCGAGAGCCATCCTCCAATTCTACTAAACACAAAATCAGGATGAGATTTGAGCCGTTGAATCCAGAGGACACGTGGCGAGAGATCAACCTTTCACTGACTGAAGAGTCAAAGGAAGGAAGTGCTCTAACCTTTGAATTCACAAAACATGAAATCGCGATAAGATCTGGACTGATAGATCATAGAGGGTTGTGGACAGTTAATCTAGAGTATTTAGGATATCGAGAGTTAGAAGAGATAGGGATGGCTCACATTCAAGCATCTGAAACGTGAAATCATGATAATATCTGGACCGTTGGATCACCGAGGATCTAGAAAGTTGATATGATATGAAGTCTGAGTTCACGAAGAGGATATCTTGACCATTGGATTGAGGACTAATATGGGCCATCAGATCCAGGATAAGAACATGTGCCACGAGAGGAGATCCACATCAGCAAGGACAACTGTAGACCACGTCAGCAAGGACCACGTCAGACTGGAACTCACGAAATCCTGAAATGTAGAAGGTAATCATGATCATTGAGTCATGGGAAATCTCACACCGTTGATCTGAGGTGATTGAAGTCGAGAGTTCGAGAATCGGAAGAAGGGAGGTACTCTAATCTCGGAAATAGCGATTCGCAAAATCAAGAAATGCCTTTTTTGAATAAGGTCGTGATCACAGTTAGTGGTCACATTAGCAGAAGAGAAGGGAAGGAGCTAGTGTTTCTAGGCTCCACTTCGGAGTTTCATGAGTTGGGAAAATCGAGGTGACTCACAGTCGATCACCCGAAACGTGAAATTGTGAAACATCTTTTGTTTGGCGTATGGTCATAGTGAGTGGGCATGTGGGGAGAAATACACTCGGTGCTAGTTTGCATAGGTAAATTTCGCGAGGAACATATTTGATAAATCAAAAGTCTCTGCGTGTTTAATCCATCGACATTGATTATCTCAACAATCTGATCAAAGGGTTACCGTTACACTTCATGGATTATTGATCAGTTACGATTTAGTTAGCATAATTGAATCATAGTTCTTGGTCGATTGGTGATTTGGTGGCTTGGCAGTTTTCTTTGGAGATTTGAAGTGCAACTAAATGGAAGGATTGTATAAAAGCAATACGCCGTGACTGAGTTAGGTTGGTTGTTCTCACTGGAAAAATGAGTTGAACTGGGAGAAAGGAAAATTGTTGTATGCACAATGTGAGATCAAACTCAGAGATGAGAAACAAAAGCTTAACATAATAGAAAAGGTGAAGAGAGAAAAATGTACACATACCAAAGAGCATGAGATGAACAGACAAAGAACAAATAGAAAGAGACAACAAGTCAAGCCAAGTATGAACAAAATAGAAGAATAGTGAAGCAAAGAATAATTGCAGAACAGAGAAGAAGTGGTAAGAATTGATATATCTATATTGTTGGTAATTCAATCATTTATTTATAATCAGGGAGGTAGGGAGGTTCTAGGGAGGACTATAGTCCTTTGTTATTCAAGTTGGTGCTTGAATACTGGAAGTTGTAGCTTTCATATAGTTGTGGCTAGAAAACAGGGTGGTAGGGTGGTGCTAGGGAAAACACAGAGTTTTATGTATGCAAGTTGGTGCATGTATAAGTGGAAGTAGGTGCTTCCATCCAGTTGGTGCTGGAACACTCTGGGAGTTGGTGCTTCCTTCTAGTGGGTGCTAGAGAAACCAAAGAGTTGGTTCTCTCAGCAGGTTGCAACTTGTAAAACAGAGGTGGTAGCCTCATTTTGAATTGGTGCTTAAAGATAGATGATGTACAAAACATAAAATATTGCCTATCATTCGAAGAAGAAGAGTTTTTCTCCCTTTATGGGTTTCCTCGTGAAAATATGTCTCTATGTATATCATATGTGTGATTGATGGTTATTATTTTTGTTGTTCATATCTTGTATAATCTTGATGGTCACTTTGTGAAGTTTAAAAAAATGTTTTAATAAACATAACATTGTTTAAGCATAGTAACAACTGATTCACCCCCCCTCTCAGTTGTCTTATTAATTTCAACAAAGAAAGGTCAGCTAGCAAAATAGTCTCCAAATCATGGTTTTAAAAGGTGCGTTGTTTTTGGAAATTTGCATATATTTTGACTAGAAGATCCAATTGGGGTGATTCAAAAAGTGGAATAAAGTGGGATAAAATGAGTATCACATAAATTTGGGAGAATATTAAGATTTTTTAGGTACAGACGCATTCCAATGTCTTTAAATGTAGGAGTTGTTGTTACTTTTCATCACTACAACCCCGAGACTGTGTGGTTCTTCCACATACCTAGAGTATATCAGAAGGCCCCTTTCAAACGGTTGTCCATTAGACAACACTACTAAAGATTTTAGCTCCCACATACCTTGCGTATATCAGGAGACCCCCCTAGAATCCTAAGACCAAACGAGTAAACCATTTGGTCGTCTTGTTACTATAGTACACCAAGAACAACACTCGGGGAGATCACTCTCTACGGTAGTTGGATAGTAAGGCTAAGGGAATTGATGGCCCTTGGTTATGGAAGTATGTGAAGATCAAGGAAGTAAAGGGAGAATGCAAACTTCGCAGAAGACACAATGACTGTTACTGGGTCGAAGTGAGAAAAAGAGCAGAAAAGATGGAGTGAAGTAAGCTGTTGAATGAGGATATTGGGGATGATAGATAAGAAAGAAAGAAGGATCATGGACAACTCAAAAAGAGGGAAAATCCACCATTGGATTATTTGGAGCACCGTGCCAGAAGGAAGGAAAAATAGGCTGGTGAAGCCCTGAAAATACGGTTCAAGTTGACCTAGGGTTTTAGACACCTAGGGTTTTGGTATCTAGGGTTTTTGACACCTAGGTTTTAGCCTAAGGATGTCGGTAAGATATTGTAATGTATAAATAGAGGTCTAAAGGACCTGGGATGGGTTGGTGTTATGGTTATTGTTGTTGTCTTTGTCATTGTGTGATCAAGTGAGTAGTAGTGTGTGAGAAAGAAGTCTTGAGTACGAGATCCTTCTGGTATTGTAAGATCTTTCGCTGGGTGCGAAGATCAACCCTCCAGCTGGGTACGCAGGGAGGGTAGAGAAAGAGAGGAGAAGAAAGAATATTTGCTAACTAAGAGAGCATACAAGAACTATATTTTTTACCTTAATATATTATAGCACGGTTATGTGGATATAGCCCTAGAGAGAGGGTGAACCACATATATTTTGTGTTGTGTGTGATTGGTGTTTTATCTCTGTCATTGATATACTGTGATTGCATTGCTTTTTTAGATCTGATAAGTAGATGTGCAGAAAAAATATAAGTTGATAAGTGATATAAAAACGTTTTGTTGTTCTTGTGTTAAATCCACTTGATATTCCCTTTGGTTGTAGACATCCCTGTCTTGCAACCCCCTCATAACTGCTTCGGGTGAGACTGCATCTGCTTCACAGGTGTTGCTGAAAGGGCCAATAGTTATGGCTTGTTGGTGCGCTCTTGGAGGTGAACCATGGGTTTGCTCCTGTGCCAACAAATGGTTCTGTTTCTGGGACCAGAATCTTCTTGAGGGAATGTCAAGGTGGTTTCCATCAAAGACAAAGACTCAAAAGTGGATAGAGGATCAAGAAAAGGACTTCACTGAAGCCCAGAACAAGAACCCTAATCTTAGTTCAAAGGATTAGTTGGAGAAATATATCTTCAATGACATACAAGAAATTTTCTTTGGGGGAATCCATTAGGAGTTGTATGAGTGGCTAGCTACATTAGAAAATACCCAGTTCAAGATCCAATCTAGATCTCTTGTGGTTTGGACGTCGGAGATGATCAAGAAGGTCAAAAGAATTGATAATGTTATATCACGAGCATTAGATCAATGGTTTGATAGCACCATTGGAGGGTACATTACAGAGTTTGTTGTTGATAGAGTAGAATCATACAACCAAGCTGAGAGATACTTCTTCAAGGGACCCAGAGGAAAAATTTTACAATTCCTGAAGTTGAGAATCAAGATGTTATTGCATGAGAAGAACATCTTGAAGATATAGTAGATTGGTCGGATCTAGAAAGGCTAATGTTCAAGAATTCATACAATGACAGTGACATAGAAGATGGACATACGCGTAGTGGGAGAGTGTTCTAAGAAGCTCACCTTGAAAACTTGTTTAAGAAGAACTACGGGAAGGAGAGTTTCTATAGTGGAGAAGAGGCATAACTGATAGACGAAGAACATTCAGAACCCGCTAGGGCAGAGGAAGGAAAAGATGAAGAGCTTCACCAAGGAGAACCTGTAACATCAGAAACTGCGCTGACCATCGAAGTAAGTACTTTTATCCCTCTTGTTGATTCATTAGTATTAAGCAACCAGAGAAATCCCAACCACCAGAGTGTCTAGAGCACTATCACTAGTAGTCCACCACATATTCATTCAGGAACCCTAGGAAGATCTATGGAAAATGAGATGAGGCTTCCTATATTTAGGGGAGATGGATCTAAAGATCCTGATCAGCACTGGTTCCTATGTGAAGCCGTATAGAATATTAAAAATGTCACTAATGAAGCTGTCAAAAGAACCCATTTTAGTACCACTCTAAGGGATCGCGTGCTGAGTTGGTACATGAAGCTTGTCCAAGGACTTGCACAGCCTAAGCCACTGAATCAGATTAAGAATGCGCTGATTGCAAAGTTCAAGAAACCCAATTCAGAGTCACAATGTATCACAGAGATTAAAGAGATCAAGCAGAATGTGGCCTAACCTGTTTGGTAATTTGATCAGAGATTCAAAATCTTAATAGGTCGATTGGATTTTCAGATCCAAGATGAACAAAACAAAGAATGGTTCATTGCTGCCCTCTTACCACACATCAGAGTTCCCCTGATGAAACAAAAGATTGCTTCGTAGTCTGAGGCGCTGGAGATCGCCATGAAGTTAGAATCAACCCCTGTGTTGGAAATATGGCTACAACAGAGATGACGCAGATGATCAAGGCGCAGATGATCAAGGTTGTCATTGATGGCAATCGATTGTTTATGAAGAACAGATGCTGAAACATGCTGCAACACAAATGCAAACACAGACGCTGA
>ML791733.1:348133-359104 GCA_009831015.1 Picea engelmannii | reverse complement strand
GATTCACCCCCCCCCCCTCTCAGTTATTTCATACCTGTAACACCCTGTGGGAGAATACAACTCAGGTATGAGTCAGATCTTGAGTCAGATGACTAGTTTGTCTCTACAGGTCGAAGATATGAAGAAAGACAAGGGAAAAGATCAAAGAGAAGACATCTAGTGTGTTAGATGCAGATCATAAGGCCATGACAAGGAACACTTTCCCCTATTTAATGAATACTTGGCTTCTGGAGCTATGATCCCTTTGAAGCAAGTCACCTTACCTTGGTGCGAGGTATGCAGAAATAGACATCGCCCTGGTGAGTGATACTACATGCAAAAGTATGTTCAGACACCTACAAATTTGTACTATACGTTCTGTAAGTCCATAAGACATGATGATAGGGATTTTAGGGCTTGATATCTCATACATGAAAGGTCGAGAGACATATATAAGATTCAAGGAAAAGTACAAAAAGAAGGAAACACTACGCAGTATAACTCTCCTGGGATAGGGAACTTCAATCCTTACAGTGGATTTAGAGGAAGAGGATGAGGAGGAGGAATTGGTCGAGGCTGAGGACAAATCATCTATTATAACAACGCACAACCACGACACCTTTCAAGGGATTTATAGAACCCTTTTACCACTTTCAGCTACTGCAGCTCGTTTGACCATGTTATAGAAGATTGTCCTGTGTTTCTAGTTAAGCTTCAAGAAAGATGAGGACCTCAGCAGAACCCGCAAGTGAAACTGATATATGCTGAGCCTCGTAGAGAACACCCTAGAGTCACTATTATAACCAGAGGAGGTTTTGTTATAGGAGATGACAGAATGACCCAAGGGAACACTACATAAGATTCAGGAATTAGGAAAGTTGCAGAGAAAACCCAAACCTTTGATGCAAAGAAAGAAAGACAAATATTTAAGGAAGCCAGAAAAGAATTCAGAGGACACCAAGTCTCTTCATCAAAGACAAGACCAGAAGTGAGAGAATATGGAATGCCTCTGGCATTTGATTAGTCTGCTTCACCAAAAGAAGGAAAAGAGGTAAGAAAGCTCATGGAATTTTTATATGCTTGTATTAAGTTGATTTAGGATGAAAGCGTTGTACAAGAGTTACAAAATTTAATCAGACAATATGAGATAGGAAAGGTAGACCCCTTACTGAATTAGGAAGTACACCAAATCGGTAAGAAGAGAAGGAAAAATAACGAATTAAATTTGAATGCTCAAATAGGAGAGTATGAGATAGATTATGTAGTCCTCGACTTAGGGTTGGAGGTCAATGCCATGACGAAGAAAACCTGGGCATTGATGGGAAAACCAAAGTTTATCTATTCCCCTATCGGGCTTAGGATGGATAATCAACAAGTTGTAAGCCCTTTTGACAAATCAGAACATGTCCCTGTGGACATCAACGGAGTAAGAACGTTTGCAGATTTTGAGGTAATTGAAATAGTTGATGATATTTGTCCTTACCCCGCGTTGTTAGGAATCGATTGGGCTTTCAATAATTCCACTATGGTTGATTTAAAGAAAATACGTATGACTTTTGAAAGAGATGGGCTTAGGTTCATTGAACCTTTAGATCCAGATGAAGGTCAGTGGTACACAAAACCTATCAGAGAAGAAGATCACGCATATGCACTAGAAAATATATACAAGCTAACAACCAAACATCAGGATTACATTAATCCTACTGTCGATGGGAACTTAAACTAGTGAAGTGATAGAACATGTTCATCAGACTCAGAAGAAGGAATGGAGAAATGGCAGAATAAGATGTATGAAGTATCTACAAGAATATGTGTTAGATTAACCAGATAAGTTCATTGGATCGACACAACAGTAAGTAACTTACCCACCTTTGATGGTCTAAATCCTTTGGAAACCTTCTTGTCAGACTTTGAAGGGAGTGTGATAATGCAACAAATATTGTTTGCGATGGATGAGGCCATGAGAGAAACCCCAACAAGATGGTGGGGGGCACACAAAAGTAACATTACAAATTGGGTACAGTGTCATACCTTGATGACAACGTAGTTCTCAGCACAAGTGGAAGGATGCGAAGTTCGATACACAGGTCGAAGATGCCCAAAGGACCATGTGCAAAGCTGCGAAGAGGCCTGGAGTGACATTCCATAAGAATAGTGGGTGCACAAGTTCATCAACACACTGGACACCACCCCTATCAACTGGTACCTTCAAGCAGAGCTGCGCCTCATCACTATGGATTGGGAAGGTATGACTCAGAATTTTGTAACTACCTTCTTATTTGAAAGTCAATTTCCTTCAATATATCAAGAGTTACAGATTGCGAGACATAAAGTATTCGAGGAGGCATCTAGCCTTCCTTTGGAACAAGAAGAGGATGAATGGATTGCACCTCTCTAGAAACTACAAGTCTATTACAACATCAATGTTGATGAATATGATGATCCTAGGAAGGTGAACATCGCAGAAACAGAAGGCCAAAGAGACAAGGAAGGACACAGAGTTGAGCTACCATTTATTGGAAAGACAATCAAGATTAAGAAGGTCAATATTGGAACAGAGAATACACCAAAGTTTGCAAATGTCAAAGATTATTGGGATGTTACCACCATTGAAAAAATTACAGAGTTACTGGAAGAATATCAAGACCTGTTTCCAACCAAGTTCACTGATATGAAGGGAATTAAAGGACCTATGGGAGAGATGAGGATCCCTCTGAAGCCAGATGCAAGACTAGTCAAACAGAGACCTTACAGATTGAAACCTAAATATAAGGAAAAAGTGAAGATTGAGATCGACAAAATGCTGGAAGCACGAATCATAGAACCTGTCAAAGAGTCAGTGTGGATTATCCCTATGGTGGTACAAGACAAGAAGACAGGAGATATCAGGATATGCGTAGATCTCAAAAAGCTGAATGATGCATGTTTACATGATCTCTTTCCTACACCATTCACTGACGAAGTGTTAAATAATGTGGGAGGCCAAGAAGTATACTCTTTTACAGATGTATTTTCAGAATACCATTAGATCTGGATTGCCAAGGAAGATCGCTATAAGACCACATTTGCAACAGAATGGGGATCCTACCAATACATAGTAATGCCATTTGGATTGAAGAATTCCCCAACCATATTTTCCAGGGTGGTAGTTGAAGCATTCAAGGAATTTTTGCATAAATGTTTAGAATCATATTTTGATGATTGGATTGTTTTTAGATTATTGAAGAATCATATTGAATGTCTAAGGCTAATGTTGGATAAATACAGGCAGTGCCAAATTTCCTTGAACCTAAAGAAATGCATTTTCTTTTCACCATTTGGAGTTCTGTTAGGACATATTGTATGTAAGGAAGGATTGCTAGTAGATCCATCCAAGATCGCCATTATAGTTGATCTACCCCCCCCCCACCTATGACAGTCAAACGGTTGCACACTACGTTGGGAAACATAGGCTACTACAAGAAGTTCATTAAGGGCTATGCTTAGATTACAGTGCCCATGGAGAAGCTATTGAAGAAGGATTGTCAGTTTAGTTGGACAGAAGAATGACAACAGAGCTTCGACACACTGAAACATAAAATGGTTACTGCGCCCATTCTAGTTTTCCCAGATTGGACCAAGGAGTTTCACGTGCATTTCGATGCATCTTCCATTGCTTTAGGATCTGTGTTAGCACAACCAGGAACATGAGATATCGACCACCCGTTAGCCTTTTCTAGCAGGAAGCTACCAACTACTGAGATTAATTACACCACCACTGAGCGAGAAGGGTTAGCCATGGTATATGCATTGTAGAAATTTCGCCACTACTTGTTGGGAGGACACTCTAAAATGTTTACTGATCACTCTATGTTGAAATACCTAGTCAACAAGCCAATGTTGGGGGGAAGGATATGCAGATGGATTCTTCTATTTCAGGAATATGATTTTGAGATCATAGTAAATCCAAGGAGAATGAACAAAGGTCCTGATCACTTATCAAGGTTGGAACATGGTGAAGAGGCGACCAGTTTGGAGGATACACTACCGAATGCATAGCTACTGTCCATTATAAATATTGATGACCACTTTGCAGAGATAGTCTAGTTCCTATCAATAGGAATGACACCTAGTGAGTGCACAATTCCTTAGAAGAAACAACTAGTAGTGCATGTTGCGGACTTCTCACTTATAGCCGAACATCTCTATAAGATGGGACCTAATGAGATATTGAGAAGGTGGTTTATGGAGGAAAACCGGCCACTGATCCTTGCAGAAACTCATGAAGGCATCGCAGGAGGACATTACGCAAGAAAATTAACTGCGCAGAAGGTTCTTAGAGTTGGCATTTGGTGGCCTACCTTACATAGAGATGCTAAATACTATTCCAGAACCTGCGATGTATGCCAAAGAGTTGGGAAACCATCCAGAAGAGATGAAATGCAATTGGCACCACAACTGACCCTACAAGCATTTGAGAAATGGGCCATTGACTTTGTTGGACCTATAAACCCACCAGGAAAGCATACAAGAGAAAGGTACATAATTACAACAACAAAATACTTGACCAGATGGGTTGAAGCAAGAGCAGTTAAGGACTGTAGTGCAACTACAGTTGCGTGCTTCATATTTGATGACATCATAACCAGGTTTGGATGCCCAAAGATCCTTATGAGTGATCAAGGAACACATTTCATCAATAAGACAGTTGAAGCCCTGACTGAAGAATTTGTAGTCCACCATCAGAAGAGCACGCTGTACCATCCACAAGCAAATGGGACAGTTGAAGCCTTCAACGAGATTTTGGAAACAACACTAACCAATATTTGCAGTGTGAACAGGGATGATTGGGATTTAAGAGTACTAGTAGTATTATGGGCCTATAGAACTACTTGTAAGAAACTAACAATGTAGACCCCTTTCAATTTGGTATATGGTCTTGAAGTTGTTGCTCCAATGCAATATTTGGTACCGAGACTAAGAATTGTTGCCTTTACAAATATGGATGACCTAGGCATTGTTCAAGAGAGGCTTGCACAGTTGGTTGAACTAGAGGAAGATAGATTCGTTGTAGGATTCCATCAGCAGGTTCAGAAGGAAAGAGAGAAGGCCTATCATGACAGGCACATCAAGAAGAAGGCATTCAAACAAGGTGATCTAGTACTAGTATATGACAACAAGTTCATAAAACATCATGGGAAGTTCAGAACGCATTGGACAGGGCCATACGAGATCTCTTATGTTACATAGGGAGGAGATGCACAATTGAAGATGTTGAATGGAGAATGGAAGGAAGGTTTGGTGAATGGGAGCTGACTGAAGTTGTACTATGACAACCAGTTGCCTCCCATCTCTCAGTAAAAGTAGGAAGAAAAGTTTCTAGGTACCAAGTGCAGTTGAAACTGGGTACCAGACACAAAAAAGACAGTCTGCACAAGGGAAAAAGAGGAGGCATCAAGAAAAAAGTAGAGGCTACACTGAGCAGACTGGAGTCGAAGTAAAATAGGAAGCTCAGATCTGAAGTTCCTTGGGATGAGTCACAAGTGAGTGTTGGGGGCATATTGGCCCTTGGTTATGGATGTATGCGAAGATCAAGGAAGAAAAAGGAGAATGTGAACTTCGCAAAAGACATAGTGACTGTTACTGGGTCGAAGTGAGAAAAAGAACAGAAAAGATGGAGCGAAGTAAGCCATTGAACGAGGATATCGGGGATGATAGATAAGAAATAAAGAAGGATCGTGGACAACTCAACAAGTGGGAAAATCCACCATTGGATGCTTTGCAGCACCGCACGAGAAGGAAGGAAAGACAGGCTGGCGAAGCCCTGAAAATACGGGTCAAGTTGACCTAGGGTTTTAGACACCTAGGGTTTTAGACACCTAGGGTTTTGGTATCTAGGGTTTTGGACACCTAGGTTTCTGCCTAAGGATGTTGGTGAGCTATTGTAATGTATAAATAGAGGTCTAAAGGACCTAGGATGGGTTGGTGTTATGATTATTGTTGTTGTGTTTGTCGTTGTGTGATCAAATGAGTAGTAGTGTGTGAGAAGGAAGTGTTGAGTACGAGAGCCTTTTGGTATTGTAATATCTTCACTTGGGTGTGAAGATTGACCCTGCAGCTGGGTGCCCAGGTAGAGGAGAGAAAGAGAGGAGAAGAAAGAAGATTTTCTAGCTAAGAGAGCAGACAAGAACTGTATGCTTTACCTTAATATATTATAGCACATTTATGTGGACGTAGCCCTAGAGAAAGGGTGAACCACATATATTTTGTGTTGTGTGTGATTGGTATTTTATCTCTGTCATTGATATACTATGATTGCATTATTGTTTTAGATATGATAAGTGATATACGAACGCTGTGTTGTTCTTGTGTTAAATCCACTTGATATTCCCTTTGGTTGTAGATATCCCTATCCTGCAACCCCCTCATAAATGCTCCGGGTGATACTACATCTGCTTCGCAGGTGTTGATGAAAGGGCCAGTAGTTAGAGATTGTTGGTGCGCTCTTGGAGGTGAACCATGGGTCTTCCCCTGTGCCAACAGGCATGGTCAAGCCTCCTTATTTAGTGACCTGAGATATTGGGTCGAGTATTATTTTTGGACCCCACACATATATCAGAGAGCTATAACACCTAACAGTCTCTTGTTTGTGAGGACCTCTTCCTAAGCCAATTAGGAATTCCTACCTTGCAGTGATACTTGGCCAACATGCCACCAAAAAAGGGAACTTCTACACCAAATAAGTCCTCAAACATTCCTACTTCGACTCTTGATGAAGGTAAAGAAATGCGCAAGGACATAGATGATTTACAAAAGAAGGCAATAACAAAGTATGAACTACAAAGGATGATGGATTCAACTAAAGCTAAGTTGGAAGCGATGATGGATACTAATATGGATGGCTTAAAAGAGGAGATCATGGAAGGGTTGAAAAAGTTTCTAATAGAGAGGCCACATGAAAGTGAGAATGTATCCCATGAAATTCATGACGAGGACACAATGAAGATGAATCAAGATTGGAGAAAATCCATATTTGGGTTGAAGACCAACCACTTTCCTAAGATTGATATAATAAATTTTGATGGCAAGGATCCAATTGCATGGATACTCTAGATGGAGTACTTATTTGATCTACATGATGTACCTCTAACACAAAAGGTACAAATCATGTCCTTATATTTAGAACCTAATCAATTTGTATGGTATCGATGGCTTTGTTCTCGCAAATCACTTGTCACTTGGACAATTTTCACAGAAGAAATAATAGCACACTATGAGGATACAAGAAGAAATACCTTCTTCAACCAATTGATAAATCTCAAGCAAAAGGATTCACTTGCGGAGCACATTGAGAACTTCTAAAGATTGAATATAAATGTAACAAATATTCTAGATGAGTACCTGATTGTTGTCTTCATGGGACTTTAAAGGATAACATTCAACATGAGGTTTTCCTTTGGGAACCCAAACCATTGGAGAATGTGTTTAGGGTGGTGAGAAATGTTGAAAGTAAAAAACTGGCTATGGCTATAGAAGGACCACCCCTAACATCTATCGAGAGAATAATGTTTCTTGTTTAAAACCACCTTAGCCTACAAGGTTAACACCTCAACAATTGGAGGAAAGAAAAGTAAAAGCTTTATTCTTTAATTGTGATATCAAGTACAGTAAGGGACATAAGTGTGGTGAGAATAAATTATTCTGCATAGATTGTGAAGAGGAAGGAGAACAAGAACAAGAACAAGAACCATCTTAAGATGAATATGTAGAAGATATTTATTTCGAAGAGATGAATCCCACCATATCATGCCATGCATTAGCTATAATTAGCACTCCTCAAACCCTCAATATCGAAGGATATATCAAAAATAAAAATGTAATATTGCTAATTGATTCTGGTAGTACTCATAGTTTCATTCACTACAAATTAGCCAAAGCTCTCAATTGCTTTATATATCCAGCACTAGAGTTTCAAGTAATGATTGAAAATGGAGGAATTATCAATTGATTAGGAAAATTCCATAAGATCAATCTTACTATGGCGGAATATGTAATGATTGTTAAACCCATGGGTGGTATTGATGTCGTACTAGGGGTTCAATGGTTACAATCATTAGGAACCGTGGCTTTTAATGTTCAAGAACTTTTCATGAAATTTTGATTGGAAGGAAAGGAATTTGAGTTAAAGGGTCTCATAGGGAAACCCAACAAGGTGGTAAGCTCTATTGGCATGACAAAATTATTGAAAAAGGGGCATCAGGGTGTAATTGTACAACTATGCTCACTAGATGTTAAAACATCTAAGCCATATATTCCCCTAGATATCCAAGGGATCATTGATAAGCATTCCAAAGTATTTGAAGATATTCCCAGAGGTATTCTACCGACTCGTGATCATGATCATGCTATTCACTTAATTCTTGGGAGTGCTTCTCCTAACATCAAGCCTTACAGATACACTTATGCCCAGAAGAGTGAAATTGAGTGTATGGTTGAAGAAATGTTAGAGGATGGAATTATTAGACCTAGCCAAATTTCTTACTCTGCACCGATGGTAATGGTAATCAAGAAAGAGGTCTCATGTCGTATGTGTCTAGATTATAGGGAGATCAACAAGATCACCAATAAAGATAAGTTTCCCATTCCCGTCATTGATGAATTGTTAGATGAACTACATGGAGAAATCTACTTTACAAAGTTGGATCTCCATTCAGGGTATCATCAGATTAGAATGGAGGAAGAATATATCCCAAAAAAAGATCATGACAATATTAAATACTTCTTGGAACAAAAACTATCTTTAGAAGAGAAACAAAAATGGGTGACCAATATGTTGGGTTATGACTTTGAAACCATCTACAAAAAAGGGAAGAAAAGTGTTGTGGCAGATGCACTCTCAGGAAAGGATGAATATGTTGAGGCATTTCTCTATGTTATCTCTATCATCCAACCTAATTGGATAACATAAGGGGTGAATGGAAGAATGGTGATTCATCAAACACCTCCTTTCCTAAACTTCTTGAACGACGAGATCTCATCCTAGGACCACAAACTAAACATGCAAATTTACCCTTTGTTTGCAAACCTAGAAGATATGCATCAATGGCAGCATTAGTTATATAACAAGCAATTATTTAGAAAACAAACATTATAATATCATCAACATCTAACTTATTTAAGTGCAATACTGTGTTACATACCACAAAAATGTGTTAGTCCCGGTGCATCGTGAATTGTCCATGTAAGAATCCCATGGAATTGAATTCCTCTTTGACCTATTGGTCTAGAGATGTCGTACATAGTGATGTTGTCCCATAACTTTAACAGCTCATCAACAAGAGGCTCAATATATACATTCATATCTTTCACTTGGTACTTACCTAAATGGTTAAAAAATACACATAACTACTACACCTTGTATGCATATATGAAATTGTACAATGAACAAGACAAATGAAATGTTAAACATTAAAAAAACAATATTGTTATAAAAATATACCTGGAACAGTCATTGCCAACATGGTGTGCTCTCTCTTTATTGACATCCAAGGAGGAAGGTTATTGTTTATAACAAAAACAGGCCACACCGAGTAGATAGGCCTGAGCTCACCAAATGGATTTACACCATCAACTGCCAATGAAATCCTAACATTACGAGGTTCTTCTTTAAAAATTGGCCATCTTTTCTCGATATTTTTATATAAAGAACCATTTGCAAACATTCGAAGAACATCATCTTCACTTCTATTTCGTGCATGGTAATCCATAAACTGTGCTATGTTCCAACATCTAAATAGTCGTTGCAGGCGTGGAATTATGAGAATATAACGAAGAACCTTGTGAGGCACCTTTTTTGTTAACTGATCAGTTCGATATCTATTGATTTGACATTGTGGGCAATTCGATTCAGATGGATATTGTCCATAATATATTATGTGATCATTGGGGCATGCATCAATAGCTTGATATTCCATTCCAGTTTCTTTTAGAATGGCGGATAATTCTTGGCATGTGCGAGGTAACTTATTTGGTGATGGTAATAAATATTCACCTATGAACCTACAGCAACAATATACAAAAAAAAAAAAATCAAGAATGAAAATTATATTAATCATTATAAATATTGCATCCTTAATTTAGACATCAATTGACACTGAAAATAAAATAAAATAAAAGTTGAAAATTGCATAAAACTGTAAAATTATGTTGCTTACCTTAGGATCTATGTCATACATGTGTTTGAAAAACCATTTGATACCTTCAAGTTGACCAACAACATTACAATAGAGAGAACACTTTTTTTTGTGCCTTCATATAGGGATTCAGTGGCATTTTGAAGGATAGGTTTATCAAAAATATATGCATCATCATTGTCCTCATCACTGTCATCATAATCATCCTGTAAGTTATCCTCCTCCATGTTGACATAATCATCCATTGGAGCATTATAAATGTCTTGGATCAATCTATTTGTCCTATCATCATCAATTGTATTATTAATATCATAATTTTCCATAGGAATAACGTGATCACGATTATCCACACGATTAAGTTCATCTTGTTCTTCAGTATTATCTCTATGAAAATGTCTCCTGCTAGGTGGCATCACATTCTTAGGATGATTTTTCTTTAATAAAAATAATGGAAGCAATAAAATACAGTTAGAGTATATCAAAGATATTATTTTGAAAGATAAATTAAAAAATAATAATAATAATGTATAATACCCTTAAAGATCTATAATAACTAATTACTTACCATGGGACGATAGTCATTGCCCCCTTCAACGTGCCCATTCTCCCTACAATGTTTTTCAACTATTTTAAAGGTAGTCTTCTTCCATTAAAACCCCTGCATTCACAACAAGGGAAATAACATTTCCCATCACCATGAATCACCATGTGCCGCTTTAACATAACAAGCTCTCTTTTCTCGTCTAGAGTTAACATTGTAATTACCTATTACAACAAATCCATTGAAACATTATAAGTACAATATACAAATCTATTCAAA
>ML791733.1:331968-348083 GCA_009831015.1 Picea engelmannii | reverse complement strand
TATAAGTACAATATACAAATCTATTCAAATAATTTGGTATATATTTAGATATTTGTAATGAAAATTATATAGCATGTTCAGAAAAAATAAGGGACAAAGCATGAATCCTAAAAGCATGAAACATTAATAAGAGGAGGTGGATCCATTATCAACCAAAATCACATTATATAATATTAAGTCCCTAATAAAAATTAGGGTAGCTTTAGGGATACACCAGAGTATTGATGCCCAATATCAACAAAAAAGCCACTGCTCTTCACTTCTAGTTGGTTCTTTTCCAACTCAAGGAGGAAACCCTAAATGTAAATTTACTAAGGCAAGGATACTTAGATATTCAAGAAGTTCCATGAAATATAAGAACAAAATTAGAGTGATTGAATCTAATTAGAGTGATTGTAGTTGAATCAATAATATTTTTACTCTATCAAAAGTGGATAAACCAAAAAATATTTCTAAGGAGTTAAAATAAACCATAAAATTTGATTTAAGGAATGAAAATAAACCATAAAATAGTTCAATAGCACCAAATTACTAAATCACACAGAAAAATTTTAAGTACTAACCTTCAAAATCTCAGCTATGTAGAGTCTGATCAATTCAATGTTTCTCTTCTTGAAAGAGAATTGAAATCAAGATTTCATAAAAAACCAGAACACCATTGCATCAGAACACCCGAATGATTTTCGCAACTATAGAAAATGATTGTCGCAACTATAGCAAATTTGTCGTAATTGAGATATATATAGGATTGATTTGTCGTAAATGATCGTTGATTCTCACACGTGCCATTGTTGGTTGCTATAGCGACTAACTGGGGGTTGGTCACTCTACCGACCAACTTTCGTCATTAAAACGACCAACTTGGAAGGTTGGTTGCTAGAGTGACCAACATTTGGACACCGAAAAAAAAAGTATATTTAGTCCAAAAAAAGAAAAAAAAAATACGACGAAATTTTAAACCGTCGTAATATTTCATCGTAATTTGTGCCCAATGTAGTAGTGACAGTTCCTCGAGGGCAAAACAAAGGAGAAAACACTGGTCGAGGAGATTAAAAATAAATATGGCACCAAAAGGGGGACATGTGATATCATTGTCAAGTGGATTAGTGACATCGCAACAAGAATGGCCACTAAAATTATGGCATGCAAGATGCTCAGAAAATGTCGCAAGGAGGAAGTCCCGATCGGGGTTGTCACAGCTGTAACACAGTGTGTCGAGGGCACCAAAATCAGTTGGGCCCCTTATTTGTTGAATCTATTTCTAGATGACTGCAAGGATGTGCAGGATCTAGGGATAGAATTTCATTATTCATGGTTGATCATTCTAATAGCCATTATGGGATGGAAGGAACCAAACTATGCATTTTTCACCACTAAACCCAAACCCAGTCATGGAAAAAGATACTTATCGATTGGAGTCACTTTGGACGCCAAGAACAGAAGAATGAATGCAACTGTATTCAGAGGATATCTTCATGACCTATAGGAGGCCATCACCAACATTTCAAGAATAACACCATAGTCTATTGCAAACTATCAGGGCATATCCAAATTCAAGGCCACTAGAAATGTGATGTGGATCCAGATGTGGAAGGACCCCAACATGGAATGGCTATAACTGTGCTATTTCATTACGGAGGGGGACATACAAATGGCCATCAAGGATTAGGAAGTTGAATGGAGGAGTCCAGTCCTCACTCGAGACATACCTATAGGGGTAGAGGAGGAGGAGGAAAGACAGGAACATACACATGTTGAGGAGGTAGGGCAAGAACAAGAACAACCAAAAGAAATCACAGTGCCCAAGAAACCAAGGACTGGCCAGACCAAACCACAACAGAAGAAAGGGGAGACATCCAAGATAGGAGTCCAAGCGGGGAAGAAGAACAATACACAGGTTCCCCAAGTACAACAAAAATAGGTTGAGGCAACATAGGGAACTACATCAAGTGTTGCACCACAAGAGCTAGGCCGGACTAAGCGGACAACTACTCAGATGGGGGGTGCGCACAAGAAGACGAAGGTACACAGAATGCCTCCAGAATACACGCTTACAGAGGATGATGCAGAAATGGTGGCCCAAGTGGTTCAAGATTGCACATTCGATGATTTTGAGAATGTTGTGCGCCAAAGGGACATAATTGAAGAAGAGATGGTAGACATGCAACAACTCCTCAAGCAAATCGGGGAAGCGTAGGCAGTCAATAGCAGCATAGAAATGAGCATGTCAGCATCACAGATATGAGGAGAACTAGGAGCAAGTGAGCAGGACACAGTCCAGATGACAGCACAGTCGAGTTCAACATTTCACGTCACACCTAGCATGTTGTGCATGGATGAGATTGTGGAGCAGACACCCCTAGAGTATTTGGCTCAATTGCAATTGGTATTGTCGCGGATACCAACCAAGGCCCAATATAAACTGCAGTTTAGCATTACAGAGGACGTACAGTCTCGTGCACGCACAGATATAGCCGAACTGCAACAGGTAAAAGATAAACGGGATGAGCTGGAATTGGTATTCGAGCATGCCAATATCGATACCAAAGAGGAGAGGGAACACATGAAGGGACTGGAATAGAAAGTGGTCGTACCCTACGAGAATATTCCAAAGACTATGCTGACAACCGAACTCACAGTGACAGAGAAGATTGATTAGATTGTGCAGACAATCGATCAATACCAACAAGAGATCGAGAATCTCTGTGAGCAGCTCACACCTACCACTCCACCAGTGGTAAGGGAGAAAAGGAAACAAGAGGGAACAAAGAAAATACAGGAGATAGAATGACAATTCCATGTAGCGGATGACTTGTTCGAGAAAGAAGCACAGCTCTGGATGAAACTAGAAGAGGATCAATAGGTCTAGTAGTGGGACCAGGAAGGATAAACAGTAAGTGCAGCTATCCAAGACCTCAAGTAGAGGAAGAAGACAATGCCAATCACAGAGCACGTCAAAGGGGTGCACGACATGAAGAAAATACAGGCAGAACTAATAATTGTGTAGATGCAAAAAAAGGAGTGTTAGGATCAAATGGAACTGCCCCAAGAGTGAACAACAGAGGTCATTTCACAGCTAAAGGAAGACAAAACATATATGGCACAAACTCAGGAAGAATGTGCAAGGTTGGTTAGTGTCGGGATTGCAGTGAAGGTATTGGACGCACTCAAGGAGAAGACCGCACAGGCCCAAATGCACGCAACAGAGCTTAGGGAGAAGTTCCAAGTTATCACCAGGTAGATTGACAAAGCACACAGAGGTTAGGTGGCTCAAGACGAGCCATATGTCAGTGTTGGGGGCCTGTTGGAAACAGGACAAAGCGGAAATAAAGGTTATTTTGGGAAGGAAGGCATACATGAGGAAAGCAATAGCTAGAAGGAAGAGAAGGATGCGTGCATGCATGGAAGACCTAACGATGTTAGGATTAGGGTTTTTGTAATACATTGTAATGGTTGATGAGACCAAAACTTATAAATATAGATACTTAGGTATCAGATAAAAGGAGAAGAGAGGCGGATTTATAGGGTCTTGAGGAGGAGTCTTGTTTTGATAGCTATTTGTAATATTTTGCTATACGACCTAATTTTGTAAGCTGTTGAGATGGAGAGGAGTAAGGAGGGTGGATCTTGAGGGTTAGATAGCAGGTTGAGGATCCTGGTGTGATCTAGTCCGCCTCATATTAGATATCGACCCGACTGAGGATGAGTTGTAAGTGTGGGGCATTGTATTTTTGGAACTGCCATTATAGAAGAGATTAAGAGCCATATCTTTGTGGATGTAGCCCAGGAGGGGGTGAACCATGGTAAAACTGATGTTATGTGATTGAATGCATGTGCTTCTTTACTGTTTCTAAGTAGATATTAGCATGTTGAATGAATGATTTCAGCATGCTAATATCTACTTAGAAACAGAAATGAGATCCGTTAAGGACAAGCTTGACCAACATAACTTCAAAGGAGTATACATAATAGATTGTTCTTGTGGAAAATGCTACATTGGAGAAACAGACCGTTCTTTCAACACCGGGATTAAAGAGCATAGTGCTGACATCAAGAATGAATGAACTCACACCTCAGCACTAGCCGAACACTCTCTCACAACTAAACATCATATACGCCTAGAGGACACCAAAATCTTAGCTAAAGAAGACCATCTCCTTAAAAGACGAATTAGAGAAGCAATCGAAATCATCAAAAATCCTGATAACCTAAATCGAGACAATGGCCTAGAGATTAGTGATAGTTGGATCCCGCTCATCCGGAAAAGAAAACATTATTAACCTCAGAACTCTAGTACTTACACCCTCACTTTCCCGTACCTTAACTTAACCTGTTCATTAAAAAACCAACCTTATTAAAAACCAATTTAGACCAACCTACCTCCGTCGGATTAAACCACTTAACCCATTAATTAACTATTCCACTATTAAATACCTATTTTAAAATTTAAAACCACCTATTTCATTAATTGATTAAATCACTTTTAATATTTTTTGAAAATTCTCCTCAAACCTAGGGTAGCAATAATAATACTAATGCCACCTCATTAAATCAACCCTAAAATTAACCCATAACTAACATAAAATTAACATTAATAATAACACCATATGGTTATCAAATTAAACCACTAATAATATTAATATTACATCATCAAATTAACCCTAGATTTAACCTAGAATTTAATATTAGCACCGTCAGGTTATCAAATTAAACCACTTAACCCATTAATTAACTAAACCACTATTAAATACTTTTTTGAAAAATCTCCTCAAATCTAGGGTTTCACTCTGCCGACCTTAGTTTTCCACCTGCCTCGTCATTATTTATTAGGGGTTCCCCTCTTATTTTTCCTCAGGCTTTTTTGTCCTGAAGATGGATCCTGTTGTGGATCCGAAACGTCGACAAGCTCTCAAAAGCACTGTGGTTCTTCTGACATTTTCTGAATGAATGATTTGATTATATTCCATGCATAATCGTGAATGAAAGTATATTACTTTAATAAGTTAAATATAACTCTCAACGCACACTTCTCAAATCTCCCCTCAATCTTAGACTGCAAACACTTGAGTATTGTAGTCACCCATTAAGACTATCTCAGGTGAGATTGCACCGTGCACTCTATGCGTTGCGTTGCCTTATGGTTTTCTAGGATGGTCGATAGTTTTAGAGGCTTTGTTGGAACCCCAGTAGACATGAACCTTGGGTCAATCAAGTTAAAGATATAAACTTATATAACAAACCAACAATCATGCTATCTTGAAGGTGGAGTAGATCCATCCAAGTCTCATGCATATCGAGAGACTTCCACCCCAATAGGGAAATAAGAGGAAGAAGTAGAGGGGGGAGAATAAAGAGAAAATCCTTTAATTCATAAGGTTCATTCACTTGAGTCTTTTGAATCCACACCATAAGCTATAGTTTTGAAAAAAGCGCCTCTTTCTTCCCCTCCCCTCACAAGTGGAAGGAATCTAATCAGGAAAGGCAATAAAAAGAGAAAAAAAACAAATATTTATCCAATGGAATATCATAACACTTACTGTAAATGTAAATACAATTGTACTTAGGTTGGTGAGTCGGGATACAGAAAAGACAATATATCTGTAATGTAAACGAAAATGTTTTCACATGCAAATATTAATGAAAAATACATCACTGCGGAAAAACAACCATGTAAAAGAGTATGGGCGACTAAACTCCATTAGTTAGGGAAAGGAGGCTAAACGTTAAAGATAAGGGGCTAAGCTAGGGAGATTAATCCAAAAACGAATATTATATTGATACTCCTTAATGTATAAAGTATGGATAACTATTTTTATCCTAAGTTCTAAGGAAGCGGACAAGTGGGCCAAAGTAGCTCTTAACAAAATGAGTGTCAAGCTAGGGACATGCATACATATAGTGGGGACTTCCTGTTTGGCCTGTTGTTGAAGCCCCGGAAAGGAAATGGGGCAGCCAAACGACTGTTGAGTAGATAAGGGGCACATTTCCTGGGGTGAGACATGCATGTGGGGAATGAAGTACTATAGGTTGTTAGTTCGAGTTGGCATCTATGACATAGTTTCTTCTGTTGTCTGAGTTACATCAGCCTAGTTAAGAATTCCTTTACCCAGGTGGAGTTTAGTCCCAGCTCAGGGGTGACCATTGTTGTGAGTTTTGAGTAGTGTGTTATAAGGTTGGGAGGAACGTGGAAGGTCTCCATGCATTTGGTGATACTTTTACCAAGATAAGTGTTAATTGTGTGTTAAATTACATACTGCATTATTATTTATGCATTTATTTTTATGGGTTTTTCTTGTGTATGTTGCATGTGTATTTCTATTATTATTCTATAAGAATCCACGTATTTGTAGAGTATTTGTATGTTTAATTGAAATTTTATGTGGAATACCCTAGTAGTTGGATGTTGGGGGCGTTACAATATGTTATCATTTTAGAGGTGATTTTCTGCAGGTTAGTGTGGACAGCCTGTGGAAGGCTGGGTATGTTACAATATGGTATCAGAGCTCTAGTTTTCAACACTGATCTTGGATGGGCCGAGCAATTTTAATTGAATCAATTGTGTGGAATTGGGCAAAAGCCCCAATTTCTATTGTTAAATTCATGGAAAATTTGAGAAAATTTGGCCAAGTGGTGAGATATTCTTAATTTAATATTTCTTCTAGTAAATTCAGACCTCGAATTGGTCGAATTTGAAGCTACACTGTGTCAAGAGGGCGCTAAGAGAACACTTTGAATGTGTTAGAAATTCCAGGAGGTGTAGCGGTTTGAGAAAGCAAGCAGAGGCCAAGGAGTCAACTCTGCAGTGGAGAGAGTAAATATCGAGCCTTTGAAAGATTGAGAAAATCCTTCATTGGAGGGAAGCAAAGTCGTAGAGGAGAGAAACCATAACAACCATTGATTTGGGATGCAAGATTAGATCTTGGTCTTTGGATCAAACCCAAATGAGAGGAGAGCGCATGACAAAGGATATCATATCCTAGTTGTTGGTTCTAAGCATAGGAAAACGAGAATCGTTGATCGGATTTCTCGGGTCGTAAGTCTTCACCAAAGAGGAGTGGATATCAGTAATAGATTCCATCATGGAATGTGATTTGTAGATCTCACAATTTAGAGATTCGTCACTTTGGGAAAAATTGACCCTTGTGTCACCATGAGGATAAATCTCCAAAGCTACAAAGTCCTGGAGTGAATCTACACTGTAGATCACTGGGAGAATGCGATTCGTTAGATCCCTGAGTGGTTCGACGATTCAGAACTCTAGGAGAAATTGGTTGTGGTTGCGGGTAGTGGAGAAATCCCCGAAGTCCCGAATTCCCGAATTCTAGAGTAAATCCTGACCATTGGTTGTTGAGTACACATGTTCGTAGATTTCCATGTATTCAGAAATTCGGCTATCCATAGGATTGTGGGTGAAATTTATTTTGGTGTGAAAATTCTCGAATCTCTGAAGTACCCGATTTAATCCTATCTGTTGATCAAAGGAGAGTCTCGGTCGTAGATCTCCTCCCTTCTCCAATTTGGCATTCGACAGTTCAGGAGAGTGGTGGTCATCTGGAGCAAGAAGCCTTGAAGTTCGAAGCTCGGAGTTAATCATAGCCGTTGGTTGTGGAAGGAGTGTGAGCCGTCAACTTCAGTTCGACGTTCGTCCATTCAGGGGGCAGGGTGTTTTGGTGTCAAGAAACTTCTGAAGCCCGAAGTCCCAGAGTTATGGATTTGATCTCAACCATAGATCCTGACAAGAAGCATGGATCGTAGATCCTTGAACTCTCTGAGAGTTCGCCAGTTTGGCATTCAGGAAATTTGGAGTGTGTTGCAGATAAATCATCCGAACCTAAAGTTTCAGAGCACCAGAGTAACAAAGCTCTAGATAGCATATGTTCGATAATTCACCAATTCGACGTTTAAAACAATTGGAGTGTGTTGCGGATAAATATTACAAAGCCCGAATTTCTAGAGCATCCGAGTAATGAAGCTTCGGATAGTGTCCATTTGGGATTTTACCAGTTCGGCATTTGGGGAAATTGGAGTGTGTTGCGGGTAAATATTCTAAAGCCCGAAGTTCCAGAGTGTCCATTTGGGAGTTCGCCAATTCGGGAATCTGGGAGAATTGCGAATGGGAGTCGTGGAAACTCACGAAGCCCGAAGTCTCGAAGTCCCGGATTTGATCTCAGTCGTAAATCAAGGAGTAAGTGTGGACCCTTCATCCTTGAAATATTCAGGGTTTCTCCAATTCAATAGCCTGAGAGATTTGTTTGTTGTAATTGTGGAAACTCCCAAAGCGCGAAGTCCTAGAGCTAGGGAGAATTTAGATGGTAATGAATCCAAGAGGTTGGAGTGTTTGAAAGGTGAATGTTCACAGAGCACTAAAGTCTTAGAGCTTAGGATAGAGCCTTTTAGTTGAGCACTCGGTTCTAGCTCGCGGTCACGTGAGTTTTCCGCCGAAGAAAATGGGCTAGCACCTGTGGTTTTGATTTTAGGTGAAAGGGGCCTAAAGTAAAGTTCCCACGGGTTTTGTTAGACCTGCATAAAAAAAAAAAATGTCCTGTGTACATTATGAGAGGATCTAGCACAGGTCTAAGAGCTAATTCGGCTCCAGAAGAAGAACACTTGTACAAGGATTTCCCTCATAGAAAGGACAATTTTCAAATAACCATAACTTTATGCTCAAGACTCATAATTGAGCATGGAAGCAGGCATTGGAAAGGTCTTAGAAATTAGAATATAAATATTCACCTAGAAAAATTGATCTAGGCAGTCAATTTTCAAGAAATCAAAAGAAAGAATTCTGATGCATTATTGAACCAGAATTGTGCATAATTTCATGAATTCGTTAAATTAATTAGCCTAACAAGTTTTGTGGGTTGCACATTTTGCATAGTTAACAAAAATTATATTAGAACGGGATCAACACCGAGTTCAGAACCATGGAATATACACATGGGGATTACAGCCAGGAAGATGAGATCAGAGGGTTGTATGTCAATATGGGTAATGAGGGTACAAACTCAAATGGACATGAAGAAGGAAAGGAAGAAAACATGAACTTGGTAGAGACCATTAAAAGTTTGAAAAAGGATGTCCAAAATTATAAAAATGATAATGAGAGGCTTATGAAATCTAAGGAGGAACATGAGGGCTTCAACATAAAGTTAATGTGGAGCTTGAAAATAATAGAAAAGAAGATGGATAAGGAGAATGACTCAAGAAAATCAGGAAGTCACAGGTCTCATGATGAGGGGAGAAGAACAAGAAGTGTTTGAAGACATCACCATCACCCCTCAAGGCATTCCACTAGGAGAACACGCAGTAGCTCAAGTCCATCCCCTACCAGGAAACATAAAAGGAGGTTTGGGGTGGATGAGCTACAAGGAGAAATGAACAAAATCAAGCCTCCTGCATTTGATGGTGAGAACAAGAAGGATAAATATGCAGAGACATGGTTGCTAGGAATGAGAAATTATTTTCAATTGCATAATTACTCTTCCCACGTAGAAGGAAGAATTTCCATCTATCAGCTCAAGGGAAATGCATCCATGTGGTGGGATCAATTTGTGCAGGTGCAACACATTGATGAGAAAAATGTTACCTGGAGGTAATCCAAAAGGTATTTTCAAAAGAAATACTTGACTAAGAGATACTATGACAAGAAAATGAAGGAGTTCTTTGAAATCAAGCTTGAGAGTATGACCATAGATGAATATGAAAGAAGGTTTTTAGAACTGCTAAAGTATGTTTCTTTCATCAAGGAAGAACTCGTTAAGATTCAAAGATATTTGAGTGGTCTGCCATCATTTATCAGTGACAAGATACAATATGATGATCCCAAAACATTGGAGGAGACCATAAGGTGGGCTAAATGCCTGTATGATCAACATAAAGGAAGGCCAACTTTCCAAAAAGATTGGGAAGACAAGGAAAAAAAAATATGGAACAAGGAAAAAAGGGGAATAAGCCACCATTCTTCAGAAATAATCCTCAGGGACAGCCAACTTCTAGAGAACCCGAAATGATTGAGACAGGGGGGAAAATACCAAGGCACCCACCTATTAAATGTTGGGGTTGTGGGGGAGATTATATGTATAGAGATTGTTCTCATATAGGTGAAAAAGTGAGGACTGTTCATAATGTACAACAAGTTAATACAGTCGAGGACATGGGAAGAAATGTACCTAGGATCTATGCATCCATGGACAACAAGCAAGTTGATTTTCAGTCACATATGATTGAAATGGAAGGTAAGATCAACAACCAAACTATTGTTATTTTAATTTATTCAGTAGCTATTCATAGTTATATAGATCCTAAGATGGTGGAAAGATTGCATTTGCCAAAAAGAAAGCGTGGAAAATATTGGTTGGTGTAGTTGGCTACCGGAGCTAAAAGAAAAAATAATGAGATGGTTAAGGCATCTCCGATGGAAAGGAATGGACTGAGCACCAAGGAAAACTTGAGCATCATACTTTTAGGTTCGTATGATTGTCTGATTAGTATGGATTGGTTGGACCAACACCATGATATCCTAGACTGTTATAATAAGGCATTTACTTTATTGGATGAGGAAGGGAACCTAAGGACAATGCAAGGAATTCCCATGGTAGTAAATCTTAGAGAAATTTCAGCATTACAATTGAATAAAAGTTACAGAAAATGGTCTCAAATATTTGCAACACATATGGAAGAGACACCTAAAGATAAAGTGTCAAATATTGAAGATTATGTATTCCTAAAAGAGTTTGAAGATGTATTTAAAGAAATACCACTATTACCTCCTAAAAGAGACATTGATTTCTCCATCAATCTGATGCCTGGAGCAACTCCAGTATCCAAGACCCCTTACAAGATAAGTACACCAGAATTGAAGGAATTGCAAATGCAACTTGAAGGGCTTATAAAGAAGGGGTATATACGCCCAAGTGTGTCACCTTGGGGTGCCCCAGCGTTATTTGTGAAGAAAAAGGATGGAACATTGATACTTTGCATTGACTTCAAACAGTTGAACAAGGTAACTGTGAATAATAAGTATTCTTTGCCAATGATCGATGACCTCTTTGATCAATTGAAAGATGAAAAAATATTCTCCAAGGTTGATCTCAGGTCAGGCTATCATAAAGTAAGAATTAAAGAAGAAGACATCAACAAGACTACTTTCAAAACAAGGTATGGTCATTATGAGTTCACAGTGGTTCCATTTGGGTTATCAAATGCACCAGTGGTCTTCATGTATTTAATGAATGGTATTTTTAGAGAATACTTAGATAAATTTGTCATTGTATTTTTAGATGACATTCTTATATATTCTAAGTCGAAGGAAAATGATGAACAACACTTGATGATGGTATTATAGGTATTAAGGGAGCATTAGTTGTATGCCAAATTGAGCAAGTGCTCATTTTATTAGAAACAGATTCATTATTTGGGACATATCATTTCAGAGGAAGGAATAACAGTGGATCCTAGAAATATTAAGGCCATTAGAGGATGGTCGGCACCAAAGAATGTGATAGAATTCAGATCATTCATTAGCCTTGTAGGCTACTATAGGAGATTTATTGAAGGATTATCAAAAATTGCACACCCGATCACTTCCTTACAAAAGAAGGGTGTGAAGTTTCAGTGGACATTGGATTGTAAAAAGAGTTTCCAAAACTTGAAGCATTTATTAACAAGTGCTCCAATACTAAGAATTGTTGATCCAAATGAAGACTTAATTGTATGCATTGATGCATGTAAAGAAGGGCTTGGTGGAGTCCTCGGTCAACATGGGTATGTTGTATGCTATGAATCAAGGATGTTGAAGGATCATGAAAGACACTGTGCTACTCATGATTTGGAGTTGGCAGCCATAGTGCATGCCTTGAAGATGTGGAGACACTACCTCATGGGAAAAAGGTTTGAGTTGAGGATAGACCGTAATGGTCTGAAATATTTATTTGGACAACCAACTCTAAATGTCAAGCAAAGCAGGTGGTTAGAATTTCTCAGTGAATATGACTTTGATATAAAGCATATCAAATGGAAAGAGAACAAGGTGGTTGATGCATTTAGTAGGAGGGTGCATGAGTTGCATGCTACAACCATTAGCATGTACCAATCAGATTTGAAAGACATAATCTTAGAGGCTGCAAAATCATATTTGCAATACATGGAAATAATAATAAAATTACAGCAAGGTATTTTGCAGCAGAAAATTGAAGACTATAAGCTAGAAAATGATGAAATTCTCATGTACATGGGCATAACTTATGTACCAAATTATTAGGAATTGAAAAATCCGATATTGAGATAAATGTGTAATGTATCTTATGTTGGGCACCCATGTTATCAGAAAACTATTGCAGCTGTCAAGTGCCAATATTATTGGCCATGCATGAAGAAAGAACTTGTTAATTTTATTGCCAAATGTTTGGAATGTCAAAAGGTCAAGGCTAAGCATAGACACCTAGTTGGCTTGCTACAACCATTACCCATTCTTGAGTGGAAATGAGAAGTTGTAACAATGGATTTCATCACCAAACTTCTCAGAAAAAACAAGCAACATGATTATATCATGGTCGTGGTAGATAAGCTTACTAAAGATGCCCATTTTATTCCAGTAAATCTCACTCACAAGGAAACCAACATTGTAGATATTTATATGAGAGCAATTGCTCGACTACATGGTATGCCCAAGACAATTGTGTCTGACAGAGATCCAAAATATACATCAAATTTTTGGAAAGGATTATTTAAGGGATTTGGAACAAATTTAAATTTTATCACAGCTTATGATCTAGAATCAAATGGAAAAACAGAGAGGGTGAATCAAGTAATTGAGGATATGTTGAGGATGTCTGTAATGGATAAACCATCAAAATGGGAAGACTACCTACACTTAGTAGAGTTTGCTTATAATAATGGGTACCAAGCATCTCTAAAGATGAGCCCATTTGAGGCACTTTATGGTAGAAGGTGCAACACACCGGTAAGCTGGGACAACCCATCCGATAGAGCAGTGGTTGCACTAGAATTACTCAGGGAAATGGAAGAGAAAATGTTGCAAATAAAATAGAATTTAAAGGTTGCTCAAGACATGTAGAAAAGCTATGTTGATAAGGGCATAACTCACAGAGAATTTAAAGTGGGTGACCATGTATTCTTGAAAGTAAAGGCCAACAGAAGTTCCCTGAAGTTGGAAAATTGTTCAAAGTTGACAACTCATTATTGTGGGTCATTTGAAATACTAGAGAGGATTGGACCTATAGCATACATGCTTGCCTTTCCTACATCAATGTCTATTCATAATGTATTCCATGTATCGTTGCTCAAAAAGTATATACATGATGCTAATCGTGTTATTTATTGGAATATGATTGAGGTGGAACAAGAAGGCGTCTTTCAAGTGCATCCAGTGTCCATATTGGACCAGAAGACCAAGCAGCTCCAGAATCGAGCCATAGAGCTAGTAAAGGTCCAATGGACCCGGTACGGTCCTGAAGATACAACTTGGGAGCACGAAGATTCTATGCGGGTAGAATACCCACATATTTTTTAGGATTTTTGAAATTTTGGTTGTATTTGCATATATATTGCACTGAGGACAGTGCATAAATAAGAGGAAGGGAATGTAATACCCCTAGGACGAACCCCAACTTTAAATGTAAATACAACTATACTAAGGCTGGTGAGCTGGGATACAGAAAGGACAATATATCTGTAATGTAAACGTAAATGTTTTCACATGCAAATATTAATGAAAAATACATCATTGTCGTATACCAACCATGTAAAAGAGTATGGGGGACTAAACTCCACTAGTTAGGGAAAGGGGGATAAACATTAAGGATAAGGGGCTAAGCTAGGGAGCTTAAGCCAAAAAAGAATATTATATCAATACTCCTTAATGTATAAAGTATGGATAATTATTTTATCCTAAGTTCTAAGAAAACAGACAAGTGGGCCAAAGTAGCTCTTAGCAAGACAAGTGTCAAGTCAGGGACATGCATACATATAGTGGGGACTTAGTTCATTTTCCCATCATTCCATCATTTCCTCCATTCTTTCACTCACGAATTTCAGCTTCCCTCCGTAATTTTATATTACTATCATTGTACCTGTACGTGTACTTGTACCTATACCTGGTGAGCTTAGGAGCTGGACTGAATAAGTGGGTTGTTAGGCCCATGGGATACTGAAGAGGCGGGAAGTCAGGCCCATGAGAAATTCTTTCTAGGTGAGAGGATTGTTGGAAATTGATTTCCCAAAGGTGCCAAACTGTAGCCATAGGGCTCTAAGACTTCCTGTTTGGCCTATTGTTGAAGCCCCAGAAAGGAAATGGGGTAGCCGAAGTACTGTTGAGCAGAGAAGGGGCACATTTCCTGGGGTGGAACAGGCATGTGGGGAATGAGGGACTGTAGGTTGTTAGTTCGAGTTGGCACCTGTGATGTAGTTTCTCCTGTTGTCTGAGTTACATCATCTTGGTTAAGAATTCTTTTACCCAGGTGGAGTTTAGTCTCAGCTCAAGGGTGACCATTGCTATGAGTTTTGAGTAGTGTGGTCTAAGGCTGGGATGAACATGGAAGGTATGCATGCAATTGGTGATATTTTTACCAAGATAAGTGTTAATTGTGTGTTAAATTACATGTTGCATTATTATTTATGCATTTATTTTTATGGATTTTTCTTTATGGATTTTTCTTGTGTATGTTGTATGTGTATTTGTATTATTATTTTATAAGAATCTGTGTATTTGCAGAGTATTTGTATATTTAATTTTGGAACAAAGTTCGAAATTTTATGTGCCATACCCTAGTAGTTGGATGTTGGGGACGTTACAATATGGTATCAGTTCAAAGGCGAGTTTATGCAGGTTAGCATGGCCATCCTGTGGAAGGTTGGGTACGTTACAACACTTTGGACTCACTATTTAAGGGAGTGATTGTACTCTAACCCAATCCAAAATAATGTCCTATTTTTGTATCCAGATAGACAATTATGTGTTTTTTCTACACTCTATTATGTAATCAATTTATAAGAGTTTATCCTGGTACTTGGGAATAAGACATAAAAATTCATTGTAAGAAAGCTCATCTTCCAGTCAATTCCCGCTAGCTCAATCGATTAAGGTGTGGGTTTCGTTTGTTAGGCGACCCGAGTTCAATACCCTTGCAGTGAGTTTAGTCGAGAGGAGACACCCAAAAATCTAACCATGATAAAAGTTGGTGCGGCTCAAGCCAGGTACAATCCCCAGGTGATTTTGATGACTTAGGTGCCCTTGAGTTGTGGTTTCTTACCCAATAATTAAAAATATTAACCCCACAAGTTACGAGCACATTTCTAACAAACAAACAAACAAAAAATCTCATCTTCTCCTCCCCAAAGTTATTGGATGAGAAGAGGAAAGAACTAAAGATTTTTATCCACCTTCTTAAACTTTGTATTATCAAATTGTTCAGTGTAACTATAACTCTTTTTTTCAAACAAACTCTAAATGTTTCAGTAAAGAAAAACATTCACACTCTATTCGTAATAACCATTTAATTACTCTCGAGTAGCAACATCTACAATTTGATTGCATGGGAAAATTAATGGTTTCCCTTTTTTCAATGTGCCCTATTATTGAGTGACGAATAACCATTACTTTGAATTGGATAATTATTTGAATTACTTTAATTAACATTTAAAGTTTAAGTTTAAATTAAATATTTGTATTTAACTAAAATTTAGTATAATTTTGAAGAATTTGAAATAACTTACTCTACTTATAAATTGTTAGATTTTTTTAAAAGAAAATTATTAATTTTTTTTTTCATAAACTTGAAAAATTTGGAACAACTTACTCTCCGCCCACGAACTTCACTACATAGCAAGCAGAGCGCAAGCGAAAGAGCTCAATAGAAAGACAATCCTCCCTTACAAACAGGGCCTCCTCGGCTGCCAGTGCATGCGTGTCGTTAATGTGGAGATTAAATCTAACACATACATTTAAAAAACACTGCGTGTACATGTCAATGAAAAAATAAAACAAAGTTAATGTACATTCATTAAAGGCCATGTGATTTATATATTCAAGAGTTAAATACATATTTGAGCTCTTAATAGCATGTCCATTCATGATGAAAACACATGGAGATGTGGCG
>ML791733.1:304478-314731 GCA_009831015.1 Picea engelmannii | reverse complement strand
ATTGTTGTTGTTGAGCACCCCTAGTCACTTCCCTTCTTTTCCTCCTTATACAATTAGGAGAGTTCCCTCTTAGCATGATTGCAGGAGCATGCAAACATACAAACAATAGATATAGTGTAGAATAACAAGTAAATATAAACATAAGTGACAACAGACATAAAATTTGACAATAATATAGTTTATGACATAGTGTCAGTATTGAACTAAAGATACCTTGTGAGGGAGTGTTGACAATGGTCTGTTGAATAGTTTGGAATCATGTAATGCCAAAAATTTTCCTCTAGGGATGATAGACACTTATTTATAAAGAGTCATCAATTGAATTGTGGAATTGATAGTGGAGCAAAACCTTTAGCCTCTACCTCATTATGCTTTTCAACACTTTCATTTATGTTCTCTTCAACAGTATCCTAGTTTATCTCCTCATCTGAGGAAAACTATTATTGTTAGACACCCTTGGTCATTGGCCTTCTTTCCCTCCTTATACAAGTAGAAAAAGTCCCTCTTACCATGATTGTAGGAGCATGAAAACATAGAAACAATAGATACAATGTAGAAGAATAAGTAATTGTAAACATATGTGACAACAAACAAAAAACTTGATAAGAACATAGTTTATGACATAGTGTCAGTACTTGAAGTAAAGTACTTTGTGAAGGAGTGTTGACAATGATTTGTTGAATAGTTTGGAATTGTGTAATGCATAAATTTTTCCTCTAGGGATGATAGACACTCATGCATGCAGCATAGTACTCCATCCTAAGTTTTGATTGGTGAATGGTCATTGACATGGATTTGCATACTTGAATTTTTTGACTTTGTGTCTAGCATTAATTTGATTATTGATCCAATGACTAGGAAATTCCTCTAGCTAATCCTTGTCCTTTTGAAATGTTTAATGGTCTTCGGGTATTGATTTAAATCCTTGTTATTTTAAAATGTGTAATGGTTTTTAGGAATTGATTTAATGAATTTAATGAGGTATGGTCATTGATCACATTATAGATTGCACAATTATGGTTGGGTTTTTTATCACCTTGGAAGGTGAGGCTGATAATAAATGTTCAAATTACTTTCTAGGTGGAAAGAAATGTTTGGATATATCTAGGCTTCATGTTAGTGTTAAGAGGAAAATCTCACTATGGCTAGGGGTAAACCACAATAGACGGAATGAAACACAGAAATAAACTATAATCCCAAGTATGCTATATAAATGAAATGCTAACATGACAAGGCTAAGAGCCTACCTCGTCCGGATGTTCAAAGAAGACCATCTTTGAGCACGTAACCCAAAGATTTATACCTGTAACTTGTCCTCAAAAACCAAGATACGCAAGCATATGGTGATAATATATAATGCTAGCATATAAATTAGCATAATCCATTAACATACATGACAAATACGCCCATGGAATAATAATTCAAATATTTGCAAGATATCAATTGGACGAGAAAATAGTATTTCTATTAAAATAATCAGTAGAAGTACATAGGTGACAAACTTTTGTAACGACACATATCGGAACCGAGAAACTAAGTCCCTCTAGTTGAGCCTTCACCACTTCAATCCTTCACCAAAGGCAAGCTCATATATAGGAGTCAATGAGGTTCTCCATCACAAAGAAGGAAGAACTTGGGGGCTGAACAAAAGGAGTTCAAACTTTCAAGGACAAAGGGATACAAACTCAATATGAAGTGAAATTTCTCCAGAGTGTCTTTGCTCTCAAAGTTGAATTGTTCTCCCTCAAGGCTTGAATATGGCTCAATTTATAGCCTTTGAATGGAACTGAAGGGCCCAGTCAGAGCATTTCCAGTATGCAGAAGGTCAAGGATCATGGATCTCATGATATGGCATGGAAACTTGACATAATTTAATTTTTAATTTTGAGTGTCAAACCCAATGTACATGGGCTGTAGTGGAGAAACCTGTGTATACGCTTGTTGTATAACTGATAGGGCGTGTATATGTGGAAAATTGTGCATTTTTAGCTCTGGAATGAACAAAAAAGAACTTCAAGTCTACAGAGGGTAATGGAAGGCCATCCAAGCCAATTGCATGGAGTGAGGCAATTTTTTTTGTAAGAAATAGGTAGATTGGAATGCTATTTGATGCAAACATTTACCAGCTATCGATCATCCTATCATATATGAGTGGCAATATGTACTTCAAGATTGAACTATGTAGGATATTACTTAGGACAATTATAAATGTTTAATGATTTATTATGTCATTATGTCAAAGTAGTAAAGGATGTAGTCCGAACATGATATTTTGTATGATAGACTTGTAACCCGTGCACTTTAGTGTAGTAAAAGGCAAATTTTGGATAATAATGGGCCTAGTGAATTTATGGGCTTTTGTTGAACTTGTTTTGAACAATTTGTAACAATTTAATACAACTAATATTATATTTTATTAATAGTCATGATGTTGATACTTTAGATATTTGAATAGTCGACTTTTATAAGTAGTATCAATATCTATTCCACCATTGGTGTCTCTTCTCTAATTCTTATTGTGTGGTTCTTGCAACTTTGTCTCTTTGAAATATACAAATAATTTCAAATCAATTATTATTTATTCTTTACTTTTACAATAAGTATGAGTTTTGTTTTTTGAGTTTTTTTTAAATTGTGAAAGAACCTTCTTTTTTTTTATATTTGAAATACACAAATTTAAATAATTCTACTAAGGAAATGACTTATAATAAAATTAATTAATAAATAACTTATCTAAAACTTTCTTACTTATTTGACCAATAACTAACATGTACTTAATAGTAACCTCTTTGCTAGTACGTATATTATGACTTTACACCAATTATTTTGCTATATCATTTTATTGTTTGAAATACTTAATACATTTCCTTTAATATGTGATTTACATTGATTTAACGGTTAAACCTTTTAATTATATAGAATGTTTTTTTTAATTGTTAGAATTTCATAATATAAAACCACACAATTTTATGGATTTGGAATTCTAATCAAATTTTTGTTAAATACTAAATTGTGTAATTATATATAAAAAATTTATTATTGTTGGAATTGGGCTATGTAAGTTATACTTTTAAATTAATTTAGAACTTTAATTAAATTGTTGATAATAGATTCAAAATGTTTTTATTTAAATTTGAGTGGCCAAGTACATATTGGAGTGTCCAGAGGTTTTTTAACAAGCTAGATCCATTTATGCATTCAAAAATACAATTTGAATAACAAAAAAGATAACCAAATAACAAAACAAGTGAAAACATTTCAATTTAGAACTTTAATTAAATTGTTAATAAGAGATTCAAAATTAAACAAAACAAGTGAGGACATTGTTCCAGGGGGGAGATATTTAAAAGAAAAAGTTATTATGAAGTTTTCCTTAATATCTCCTCGCACCCTCATATGCCCCCCTTCCTCGCCCATCCTTATACTAAGTTTTCTTTGATGTCTCCCCCTATCTCTACCTTCAACCTCACTTTCATATTAAGTTTGTTCCCTTCACCTACATCTTGACATGAAGTTTTTTCTAATATCTCTTCCTACCCCTATCATTATCCTTACCTTCACCTTTACCTTCACCCTTGTATTAAGTTTTCTCTAATATATATCCCCATTAAGTTTTCTCTAATATCTCCCCCCTACCCCTATCACCATCCTCATTCTCACCCTTTATTAAGTTTTCTCTAATATCTCTCCCCATTCACATTCATCATATTAAATTTTTTACCATATCAAATTATAAGCTTATTCCAAAGTCCACTCCATCCTGCATTGAAGCTAACAATGTTTAAGAGTGCTTTGACATAAAATGGGAGGAGATTAAGTACTATGAGATTGACGTGGTCGCTGACGTGGTTATCCATTATGGAAGTTTCACTAGAGATCGCCATGGTCGACAAGCAAGGTTCAATAATTTGGCAACTATGCCGTTACCCCAACGAAGTCATGCGAACGTAAGCCGTAACACACAGACCAATGTTAAGGAAACGACGATTTTTTCCGGGGACACTTTTCTGAAATCTGACGAGAAATTGTTAGATTCGTAGATTTGAGTGATTATTTCTGTATAATCTGAGTGCTCTAGGAGTTTTTCAACATGTTGAATCCATTTCTACATTCAAAAATGGATTTTGAACAACAAAAAATAGTGATTCGTATAAATTTATATCCTCGAATTCCAGCTAAAAAACCCATTTCTTAGAACAGCTAAACAACTCATTTCCTTAATATCTCCCCTCATTCCACACACTAATCATAGCAAAACTTTTCCCATATCTTAAAAAGGACTTTATAAGCTTACTCCATTTAGGATAAAAACGGTTAATTGTATTAGAGTGCTTTGACATAAAATGAGAGGAGATTCAAGTGATACTTGACGTGGTGATCCATCAATGAAGTTTGATAGAGGTAGACTCACATTGGGTCGCCATTGTCGGCAGGGGAGGTCCAATAATCCGGTAACTATGTCGTTATCCCCACGAACGGGCAACTATGTCGTTATCCCCACGAAGCCCTAATACCAAAACCTAAGGTGGGCCATCAGTGCTTCCTTCATGAACATCTTGTCTTCAACTACTACAATCCTTACTCCCTACGATATTCAACGCGCAATGCCGCATTCTTTATAGTGCCCTAACGCAAGTTGGATCGACATATGGGTCCCACCATAAGTAGCACTGTGCACTAATTAGTTGCATATATAAATATATAAATCACTTTTTGAATATCATATCATGTCCTTACTAGATGCTGCTGCTTTCATCAGAATTGATAGCATCTGGGAGCGACGCTGCACAAGTAGCCAAAGTAAACTGCGAGTCGGGATAATTTGCATGACTTTTTTATTTTTTTCCATGAATGGACGGTGGTTTAAGAAACAGGACGGTGGTTTGATTTTTAAATAATTTTTTTAATTTGTATTTATTTATTTTAAAATAAATATATTTTTTAATTTTTTAATAGACAAAATTATATAAAAATTATAATTTATATATTCAACTATATTTTTCACACTCAAATAATTGGTAATAACCATTTAATTAATTACACTCAAGCTGTAAAAGTTATTTTATGATTGTAATTTGCTAATCCAATCAACATCTACAATTTGATTGAATGGAAAAAATAATGGTTTTCCTTTTTCAATATGCCATTTTATTGACTGCTATGAATAACCATTACTTTAAATTGAATAATTCTTTGAATTACTTTAATAAACATTTAAAATTTAAGTTTACATTAAATCTTTTTATTTAGCTTAAATTTTTTATAATTTTGAAAACAATTAATTTATTATATAAATTTATTTAAAAAAAAATATTTATAAATACAATCGATTTTACACTTTTTCTTATTCTTATTTTCTTATAAAAATAAAATTATATTCTATAAACTATAAAATTTTATTTTTTTATAAAAATAAAACTATATTTTTTATAAAAATAAAACTATATATTTTTTATAAAAATAAAACTATCTTATTTTGTATTAATGTTAATTTATGCATTCTATTATTTTAGATAAAGTCCAAACAATAGCGTGACATCTGAACCAACCCAAACACATTCAATATTCTGGATATAACAAAAGCATTTAATAGCTACTCAATTCTTGTTTTATAAAACTATATTCTATAAATAAAATTTGCTCATATCCTAATTTGTATCAATGTCAATTTATGGATTCCATTATTTTGGGTGAAGTCCAAAGAACAGCGTGATATTTAAATCAACTCGAACAACATCCAATATTCTGGATATAATAAATGCATTTAATGGCTACTCAATTCTTGTGTTCAAGCTTCAAAGTTCATATTTTCAATACAAATGATACTAAATTATATACATAATTAAGCAGCAATTCATTGTAATTTAACCTCTATGCTTTTGCACATCCAATATTCGGGATATAATAAATGCATTTAATGGCTACTCAATTCTTGTGTTCAAGCTTCAAAGTTCATATTTTCAATACAAATGATACTAAATTATATACACAATTAAGCAGCAATTCATTGTAATTTAACCTCTATGCTTTTGCTTCTACAATATCAATCCTCACTAGAATTACATGTTGTTTTCCTTTTGTTTCTATTTTCATTTTAGGAATTAGGGTTTCGGAACCTCACCTAGTCAAGTTAGTATAAATAACAAGTCAAGTTAGTATAAATAACAAATGTGTAATATATTATAACTTTAAAAAGTATTTAACTATTTACTTTTTTTTTCAAAACTTACTTATTTTTATTTCATTCTAATTTAACCCCTTTTATATTTTTGCTTCTATAATACCAATCCTCACCCAATCACATGTTGTTTGCTTTTCATTTTCATTTCCACTTTAGGCATTAGGGTTTTGAAAACCTATAAATAACAAATGTGTAATATATTATGACTTTACAAATTATTTAACTATTTATTTTTTTACAAGTTTCATTTCCATTCCCACTTTAAGGATTAGGGTTTTGGAACCCCACCTTGTCAAGTTAGTATAAAAAACAAATGTATAATATATTATGACTTTACAAATTATTTAACTATTTACTTTTTTTTACAGGTTGTTTTCCTTTCATTTCCATTCCCACTTTAAGGATTAGGGTTTTGGAACCCTGCCTTGTCAAATTAGTATAAATAACAAATATGTAATATATTATGACTTTAAAAATTATTTAACTATTTACTTTTTTCATAAGACTTACTTATCCTCATTTCATTCTAATTTAACCCCCTTTATGCTTTTGCTTCTATAATACCAATCCTCACCCAATCACATGTTGTTTTCGTTTCTTTTCCATTCCCACTTTAGGAATTTCTGTTTTGCAACCCCACCTCGTAAGTTAGTATAAATAACAAATGTGTAATATATTATGACTTTAAAAAATATTTAACTATTTACTTTTTTCATGTTCAAGACTTACTTATCCTTATTTCATTCTAATTTAACACCCTCTATGATTTTGCTTCTATAATACCAATCCTCACCCAATCACATGTTGTTTTCCTTTCATTTCCATTCCCACTTTAGGGATTAGGGTTTTGGAACCCCACCTTGTCAAGTTAGTATAAATAACAAATGTGTAATATATTATGACTTTACAAACTATTTAACTATTTACTTTTTTCATGTTAAGACTTACTTATCCTTATTTGGAAGCTTTATTATCTAATTTATTGTTGGAATATAATCGGCTAGAACACATTTATTTAACGAGTGTTTATGTCCCAGAGAGAAAAACACAAATTTTATACAATTTCGCCAACATAGATATTCCAAAAGAGGATGAACACCTTTAGTAACCACTCATGCAACCAGATCAACACACAAATGTTTTGACATGGTAAAACCCCCATGGGGAAACATCCATGACCCCAGCCAATGTGGCCACTTGGAGCAATTTATTAATGAAAAATAGAGATTTACAAGAGAGTTTCTCACGACAAATGACCCTCCATGCCATTTAAATAGAGATCATGGACCAATTGGGTGTTAAGCCACAGAACAATGTAGTTGTTAAAATCGAGAAGAATATGAACTGTCGGATCACTCTATGTCAGGAACATATTGTGACCGTCAGATTACCTAACTACAAATGCATACTAATGCATACTAAAGAAACACACTTTTACCTAACGACACATTATACCAAGTATCTTAAATAACTCTTAAGTGTCTAAATATCCTAACATCCCCCCTTAAGAACAACTTGGGATAGGATTGAAGGATTTACAAAGGTGACACAATAGGAGAAGGAAGGAGGCATTAGAGTCTATCCCCCCATAATGACAACTTCATGAACTCCTAACATAGATCAAAGTTTGGAAAACTTCCCTTCTGTAAGAGACTTTATGAAAATGTCTGCAACTTGATCTTCTATAGGGAAAAAGAGAACTTCAATAACTCGATCATGAATGAGCTTTTAGATGAAGTGAATGTGTATCTCAATGTGTTTTCTACACTGATGTTGAAATGGGTCTTTGGTGAGCTCGATGGAACTTTGATTGTTGCACCAGAGGTTGGTCGAATGCTACTGTTGGAGTCCAAACTATGAAAGGATCTATCAAAGCCACAAGGATTATTGACTTGCATTAATCACTGCTCAATACTATGCTTCTACTAAAGAAAGTGCAATAGCCTATTGTTTCTTACATGCCCAAGTGACAAGTACTAAACCAAGGTTGAAAACAAAACCTGCAGTAGACTTGTGATCATTAGAGTCATCGATCCAATCTGAATAAGTGAAGCTAACAAATAGAGGAACCCCCCCTAAGTTGTAATGTATCTTGAACTGAATTTTACCCCGAACATACCAAAGTATCCTTTTAGGTTCTTTCCAATGGCTTTCATGGGGTGTTTGCATATACTGGGAAACAAGAACAACAACAAAAGAAAGATCAAGATGGGTATGAGTCAATTATAAGAGGTTACCACCTAAGTGATGGTACAAAGTGGCATCAACTTCAGGAGAAGTATAGGTGGTAACAAGTTTGAATCCAAACTGGAAGGGAGAAGGGGATGGTTTAGAATCATCCATGTGAAAACGACAAAGAAGATTACAAGCATACTTAGACTGGGAAAGAAAAATTCCTTCCTTGGTTTGCAAAACTTGGAGACTAAGGAAATAGTGCAAATAGCCTAATTCAGTCATTTCAAATTTCTTCTTAATGTTGGATTTCACATAGTTTAAAACTTTAGGGTCATTACCAATGAGGATAAGATCATCAACATAAAGAACAAGGATTATGAGATGGTTTCCTACTTTCTTGGTATAGACACTAGGATCATAATGGCATCTAGAAAATCCAATGTTGAGAAGAAAGCTGTCCATTTTGGCATACCAAACTCAGGGAGCTTGCTTTAGACCATAAAGAGATTTATTAAGGTGACAAACAAGACTAGAGTCATTTTGGACATAGCCGGGAGGTTGTTCCATGTAGATTTCTTATTGCAAATCCCCATGCAAGAAGGTGGATTTAACATCCATATGATGAACCTCCAATTTATGTGAGGTAGTAAGGGGAAGAACAAGGCTGATGGAATTTATTCTAGCTACATGGAAAATAGTTTCATTATAGTTAAGTCTTTCAACTTGGGAAAATCCTTTGGCAACTAATCGAGCATTCTGTCTTTTAACACTTCCATGTGATGCATACTTAGTGCTATAGACCCATTTACATCTGATAATTTTTCTTCCTTTCGGAAGAGGTACAAGATCTCAAGCATCGTTCGCCATTAAATAGAGATACTCTTCATTCATCGTTGTATCCCAATATGGATGACTTGATGATTCTGCAAATGTCTCTAGATAACGAGTCTCTGAAACTTGAGCTAAAAGAGAAGAGGCTCATTGTAACTATAAATGTGTCTGACGTTCATCTGAAGGATCACCGACAAGATCACCGGTTGCTTCTCATGTTGAACAAACACATCTAGGAAGCGATGGTGCTGGTGCAGGTTCAAGTTCAATAGACTCATGTGGAGGAAGGTAAGCAGGAAGAGGTGTATTTTCATCCTCACTTTCATCATCATCTAAAGAAGAAACCATAATAGGAATAGAAGAAGGAACAAACGTTGAAGATGTATCACAGGTTGAAGAAGGAACAAATGCCAAGTTAGGCTTACAGACTAACAGATTTTCATCAGATTTAACATCTTTTCTAATAATGATTTCATTACAATGTGGTTGAAGAATTCTGTAACCTTTGACATTTTCAGAATAACCCACATATATACACTTCTCACTTTTAGGTTGCAATTCTTTCCTATTCTCATCAAGAATGTGAGCCCATGTTACACTGCCAAATACATGGAAGTGACTTACATCTGGCTTAATTTTATTCCATGCTTCTTCCGGTGTTATTTTTTTAAGATCCTTTGTGTGAGTGTGATTTACTATGTAATTTTCATAGTTAATGGCTTCTACCAAATACTTTAAACTTAATCCCTTATATTGGATCATACAATTAGACATTTCTTTTAATTTGAGGTTATTTCTCTTAGCAACACCATTTTGTTGTGGTGTATACAGAACAATGTGTTGCGTTTAGATGCCCTATTCAGTGAAATAACTTGTAAATTGATTGTTCACATACTCACCTCCATTATCTATTCTTAACCTTTGAAATTGTTGTCTAGATTTCTTTTCTACAAGGGCCTTGTAGGCCAAGAAATTGTCAAAATTTTCGCTCTTAAGTTTTAAGAAGTAAACCCAAGTGCATTTGGAAAAGTTTTCAATGAAAGTTAAGAAATACTTGCACCCAGAA
>ML791733.1:273608-304428 GCA_009831015.1 Picea engelmannii | reverse complement strand
TTGTTGTCTAGATTTCTTTTCTACAAGGGCCTTGTAGGCCAAGAAATTGTCAAAATTTTCGCTCTTAAGTTTTAAGAAGTAAACCCAAGTGCATTTGGAAAAGTTTTCAATGAAAGTTAAGAAATACTTGCACCCAGAAAAAGGAGAAGAAAGTGGACCACACAAGTCACTGTGAACAAGTTGCAAAGGGGCCAAAGCACGCCAAGATGCATGTTTGTCAAAACTATCCCGATCATGTTTGCTAAGAACACAACTGGCACAAACACCATCTATGCAAGAAACAAGAGGAAGACCAGTCACCATATGTTGATTACATAGTTGATGCAATGAGCAATAGCTTATATGACCAAACTACTCATGCCAATTTTTTCTCAAGTAATTGCTATGAGCAACAAAAACTGATGGAAAAAATGATGACCCAAATTTGTCAAAATAGTACAACTTGGTAGTATCATTAGAAATTCCATTTGCAAGAACATGCTTAGGATCTTTTAGATCCTTGATTACAACTTGGTGAGGTGAAAACTCTATAGTTTTACTTTCACCTGAATGAGTGATTTGATATACTAATAGAATGTTGCAGGAAAGACTTGGAACACATAATACATCATTGAAATGACCATTATCTACCTGAATTGTTCCAAACCCTACAACACTAAGAGATCTATCATCACCAAAAAAATATTTTCTTGGTGTTACATTCGTTAAGAGCATTAAATATGGCTTTATCCTTAACCATATGATAAGATTCTATAGATTCAATGAACCACTCATCAAAAGAAGTAGAAGTTGCATTGAAGGAGAAACCAGAAGCAGAAAGTGCATGTCCATGAGAAGAACAAGAAGAAGAATCAATATTGATGTTGTGCTTCTTCACCATTGCTTCTAAAGCTTCCACCTTCTTAAAACATTTGGACTCATCCTGACCATATTTCCCACAAAATTTGCAATGTTTGTTAGTCTTCTTATTTTCAGATTTTTCTCCTTTGTCACCATTAGGAGTGGAAGTTGGCTGAGAGGGTTTGGGGCCCTTGTTTTGCTTGTTGTTGTGGCAAGGATGTTGTTTCTTGGGATTCGTGGATTTATCTTTTTGTTGGATTGCTAAGGATTTGTTGGAGGTACCTATAGTTCTTATCAATCCAATTTGTAGAAGATTATCTTGCTCTCGAATCAAAGCATCATAAAATGACTCAAGAGAGGGTTTTTTATAAGTAGTCCCTAGAGATTCTCTGGTGGCATAAAAGGTCTAGGTACAAAAATAGATTATGCACTACCAATATTATCAAGAATGACATATATGCATCAATCTTTTGGAGGATCTATTTTTCATTCTATACATAAAAGTCTAAGTGTTTTGAAATTAAATAAGTGATCTTCAATGCAAGGAAAATCATTTGGACTTAAGGTTAGTAACTAATGCTCCAATTAGTGAGCTTGAATAATACTGTGTTTACCAAACACAGTTTCGAGCTTTTCCCAAGTATCACGAGGATCTTTAATTCCTTGAAGGTGAAATCTTAAATTAGGAGAGATGGACATTATGATCAGTGCATGTGCTTCGGCATTATTATTGGCCAATTTGACATTATTTTCATCATCAATGGGTTCTAGTTCTTTCCCCATGGTAATCTGGTACAATCCTTTACTTCTTAATACATCCTCCATATGGGATTTGCATGAGAAGTAGTTAGTACTGGTAATAAAAATATCACTAGGATATGCCATATTAACATATGTAGAAAAAAATGAAACTAATGGTCTGGATGGAAAGATCTTGAAAAAATAGTTTGTTTAAAAAAAAAACATTGAGAACAAACTTCAAATGTGAAAGTTATGCTCTTTTGAAGAAACGAATAAATGGTAACCAAAGAGTCACGTGGCAAGTAAAAGTCGGTCCACATGGTGATATCCCTCCTAATAACCCCAGTTTTACAAATCAGTTTCTTATGAAGTGACTCACTTTTATAGAATAAGTGGGGATCACTTTTACAATGAAGTTACTTTATAAAAGAAAGTTGCATGCAAAATAAATAACTTTAAAATAAAATATTAAAACTAATTATAGTGATTCACTTTGACTTGAACTCAAGACCTCTTACTTAATAAAGCAACTCTTAACCACGTGAGCTAGTGCAAAACATATTGTATTGTTTAGAAGGAGAATCGTTGTTGTTGTTGTTGTTTTTGTTGGAGAACATGCTCATAAAAAACTCTTTTCACACAAGAAAAAAGTTAGATCTCGGTTAGTTTCTTGACAACAACAAGGGTTAGATCTTGGTTAGCTTACCCGGAAAATGAAAATTTCTCTCTATTTATGATTTATCGAGATCACGTTGAACACATGACAAAGATCATACATAGACAGGAAAACCCTTCCCGATTTGTTGAAATCGCACAGGGTGCGGGGAAAAGAGAATACATAGATAAAAAAGAGTAGCAACCCGAAAATAAAAAAAAACAAAAAACTGAAATATTAACTCTACAAAAATTTAAAAGGGCATATTTGGGCTTTATACCTATGGATTTCACTGAAATGGTCGTATCTTAGGTAAACAAAAACCTTTTCGAGTGAAACAAAAACCATTCTTGTATGAAACGAGTGCTCCAAATGCAATTGAATAGTCCTCTCAGCCTAGAAATGTATATAAATGGCATAATCAAGAGATGAGGCAACGCGACTTCATGATCTCGATCCACAACGAAAGTGGGTCTTCAAATGCGCTCTGATACCATGTTAAAAAACATGGGTATTCCAACAAAGGAAGAACACATTCAATAACCACTCACACAACCATATCAAATATCAACACACCGATGTTTTGACATGGGTAAAACCCCAACAGGGAAACATCCACGACCCCAGTCAACATGGCCATTTGGAGCAAATTATTAGTGCAAAATAAAAATTTACAGAGAGATTTACAAGAGAGTTTCTCACAATTGATCATAGGCAAATGACCCTCCATGCTCTTTAAATATAGATCATGGACCAATAGGGTGCTAAGCCAAAAATCAATGTAGTTGTTAAAATCGAGGAGAATATGAACTGTCGAATCACTCTATGTCGAGAACATATCGTGACCATCGAATTACCTAACTACAAATGCATACTAAAGCATACTAAAGAAACACACTTTTACATAATGACACATTAGACCAAGTTGATATTAACTAACACCTAAGTGTCTAAATATCTTGATAGTTTATACATTTACTCAAGCAATGCATGCAATACTTGTCTTTGTAAGTGTTGAAATTTTACGTTTAAATTGATTTTTTTGTTGTCTATTTTTAACATTTTACTCTCGAATATGTATAAAGGAGTGAGTTAAAAAGTGGGAAAACTCAACTTTTTGGTGGGTTTTTTTTTTTTTTCAAAATTTCGATGATTTGAGTCATGTTAAAATGGGCCAAATCCCTATCAACAAAATTCCTACTAGATTTGGAGAAAAGATTCAATGATAATAAATGTTGAGTTTGTCAATTAATGGAATTTTGTCTCTCCCTCTCTATTTTTTCCCTATAAAAAAGTCATAATTTTTTTATTAGTAGAATAAAAAGGAGTACATTCTATATATATTGGAACAATATTCTTTTACATTCTGAATATTCAAGAAAATATAAGTTTCTATATTCTATATCTAGAGAAGAAAATATTCTTTCTAATTTATCCAAATCCTTACTATTGCTCATCATATAGTTTTGACAAAAAGCAAAAACCATACCTATAGGTTTTCACTTGTCCTCAAGAAAGAAACCCAATACATAACATTTGTTTTGGATTTCTCCTATTCACAGTTACTTAACAATCCTCACAGTACATTTTACATCCACAAACTAAAAATACCAACAACTAAAAAGACAAAATTAAATCCAAAACTATGAATCACGCAACAATTTTCATAAAATGTTATTAAGCTTCAATTATGAACTAAGATTCAACCTATAATATGCCTCCTTGATACTGAATGAAATATCCAATGTTGACTACCAACTACAAACCTACCTTTAAAATCTCAAATCCATATGTATTAAGTTCTCTATAGATGCGAAGATAAGTTATGTTAGAGAACATAGGTTCCAAGATCTTGACATATTCCATAATAGGGTGCAAAATCGATTTTCCCATCCTACAACGTCCTTTTACCCAATTTAGGATCACCTCAAAATCCCCATAGACCTGCATCTTAGTGATCCTTTGTCCACTGTCAATTTTAATAAAACTTCAAAGAAAGAAACTCATCATAATTGTGTGTGCACTTGTCCAATCTTGTTTTAAAAACAAATACATGATCATTAATGATATACTAAACAACCTCCATCACCACAAACATAACCTTTTTATTGACTTGCTCCATGAAAGAATCCCTAACATGGACTTGTCAATTTGAGGTTGTTTTATAATTCTATCCTTTAATGGTTTTGAAAAAAAATTGAAGTTTTCAAAAATAGCTCTAAAATTTGAGAAGCATAGTGGTATGATTGTATGTATTTATAAAAAAATATATCTTCATTCCTGGCTAAACATATACCCCCACACCACCACAGATGGAAGGGCTTTGTGAGATTTCAAATCTTTTTTTTAAGCCAAATTTTTAGAGTCTCTTCCATAATAGGCCCATGCCAACCATCCTTGCTTCTAGTGTTGGAGTTATTTCACACACACCTAGGATTTATTTTTCCTAAGGTTTTTCCTTGTTTAATAGTCATTATTCAGTCTCCTATATTTTAGGAAGAATATTCCTCTAGGAAGAATATTCTCTTCAATTTTCACTTCAGTTTGATTAGTTGAGTGGAGTTTAGATGCTACATTGGTATTGTCACCATGCAACATTGGGATCATCAACATATAATGCACATTGTCCTTGGGATCATCACCAGACTAGTGCATTACCCATGATTCCCTAATCTCCTCCTCACTTCACTATGTTTCAGTTAGTTAACTCAAGACTGATAGACTAGTTAACTCAGCTAGGTGGCAGTGCACTCTCGTAACTGCTCAAGAGACTAGACTAAGTGGCAGTTTACTCACGTAACTGTTGGTGTGTGTCCAGATCACTTTAGACCACCACTATGGTGCATTGTCTTCTCCTCCAGTGCGCATTGGTTGATTTATACAGAGTATATCATGTGTAAATTATTCATTATTCATTCGGTTAATGAGAATTCTTCCATTATTTATCTCTTGCTTCTTCTTTCTCAATTTCTCTATGCAAATATGTGTGTTATTTTCTAGCTAGATATATTATTTGCAGGTTCAACACATTTACATTGTATCAGAGCCGGTGGAATGCTAAGAAAAAGACACACCAAATTATTTTTGCAGGTACCAAAGATTGAAGACAACGGAAAAATGGAATTCCCAAAATAATTCATTCTTACACCTTACAATTACTTTGCATGGAAGGAGAGGATAATCATGAATATTTGAAGCAGAGGATTGTACAGGTTAACCATGAACATGGAAATAGAACCAACATCAGCCATAGAAAAATACAAGTATCTAAATTGAATGGATGAAGCATTTAGAACAATTTGCAGTCTCATTTCTCCCGATCTCTTTTTTCACATATCTTCCTGTAAAACCCCAATGAATCCTAGACCATCATGGAAGGGATCTTTGGAAAAAAGGATGAGATGAGGGGACACATGCTCGAGGTGGAATTTCTCACATTGGATCCAAAAAGCTTCGACAGTCTCCAAGATTTCTTTACAAATTTTAAGGATTTACTGTCGCAACTTATGGCTTGCGAGGTTGATAAATCTAAGGAGGAGAAACAAATGGTTCTTGCCATTCTCTCCAAACTTGGTCTTGAATTCTCAGTGTTCGTATCCACATTCCATTCAGTCAAATTCACCTCTGGAGCCACCTTGAAGATTCCTTCTCTTGAGGAATTTATCGAATCCCTGACACAAGAGCAGACCAAGCTCATCAACATGGGAAAAATCAAAGGCCCAAAAGCACATGAACTTACTGTGAAATATGGAAGAGGTCATCAATATCAGAAATCTAAGGATAAAGACAACAGGAAAGCACATGCAAATCCGAAGAAGGAAGGGTACTCAAAACCCTTCATCGATGCCTTTGGATCCAAAGGTGGAAAGGGAAGAAAAGGGGAGAAATGAACATATTGCCATAAAGGATTCCATCCAGAATCCGCATGCATGCAGAAACAAATAGATCTAATTACTCAAATACTTCAACAAAATAACCTTGGATATTGCATCCCCAAGGGTGCCAAGAAGAAGAAACCAAAAGATCTGAATCCCAAGAAAGACAATTCTAGCCATGTCTTGATTGTCATCAACTCCTCTCTCGATGCTTGGATCATATATTTAGGAGCATCACATCACATGGATGCCACAAAAATAGTCTATTCTTCATTGGATGCATGTAAAGGTCCTCATATTCTGATGGGGGACAATTCTCTAGTTGCGGTCATCGACAAAGGAAGGATTGAACTCACCAACGGAAGCTTCGAGAATGTGTTGCACATTCCCAAACTTTTCGTCAATCTTCTCTTTGTGTATCATATGAAAAATTTTGGCACCAAAAAGAAAGTCATATTCACATCTGATGTAGTGGACATCTATGACATGCAAACCAATTCCAGGGTTGCTACCGGTGAGTTAAATCATCAATCTAGATTGTATACATTTTCTGAATTTATTGAACCTGATGAAAGTGGTAGGATATGGCACAAAAGATTCAAGCATTTAAATTTCAGATATATGCAACAAATTAGCAAGAAAGGATTGGTTGATGGTCTATCAGACATCCATTTCTTGAAAGGAATCTATGAGGGTTGTGTTCTTGGAAAACACCCTCAAGAGAAATTCGACAAAGGAAAGACTCATAGAGCTTCCTCTCCTTTATATCTGATCCATAGTGACCTCATGGACCCTTTTTTGCATCCATCAATCAACAAAGAAAGGTACGTGCTCATTTCTGTTGATGATTTCTCACGCTTCACATGGATTTTCTTTCTTAGGCAAAAATCAGAGGTCTTTCGACACCTCAAAGAATTCAAAGCCCTGGTTGAGACACAATCAGGAAAGAAAATAAAATTTCATCGAACTGATAAAGGGGAAGATTATGTCAACCATGAGATCCAGAATCTTTGTCATGAGGCAGGGATTCAATTGCAACACACAGTTCCCTATACTCCACAACAAAACAGAGTTGTTGAGCAAAAAAACAGATCTCTAAAAGAGATGACATCTTGCATGCTACATGAAAAGTCATTGTTAGGGACCTAACCCCTCACGTAGCTAGAATAATATATTTTGATGTAATAAAGGTCAATATTAATAAGGCCTAGCAATAAGGAAGAATCAGTCGAATGTAAGAAGACCTAATAGAAGCTTCTGCTTCTAGAAGGATCTTCCTCTAGATGGTTCTTTTGATAGACATATTTAGTATAAATAGGAGTCGAGGGTCTGAGAAATTTTTTCTTGGATATTATTGTAATAAAGATTTTCTCTGTTGGAGGTTGCCCCCTCGAAGAGGCAAGTGAACATTGCTCTTAGTAATAAAAGTTCTCTTTCTGGTGTTATTCTGGAATCATTTTGGTATTATTGTGGTGTTGTTCTAGTTGTATTGTTGTTCATCTGCCATTTCTATCATTTTATTTATGTTCTGCATACTTTTTATATCTGGAATATTACAAGTGGTATCAGGGCACTTTCCTTGACATAAAATTTTGGGTTAATTTTTTTCAGGGTAGATATGTATTCCAACGTCTTTAAGCTACAAAGATATGTCGTTACGCACATAAACCCGCAGTCGGGGATTCATACACGCAGGAAATACAAGTGGTACTTAAGCGCACATCTGTTGGCCACCCTTGTAACCCCTGTTGGTACCCCTTTGAGTGGCAGTGCATCAGAAAACACCTGTATACAGATCGACCTAGATTTCTTTAAGCCCTCTTTTGATAAATTGATCGGTCACCTGACTGCTATAGTGCCACCGAGAACAACACTCGGGAAGATACTCTCTAGTACCTGGGTAGTCGGGTAGTACGACTAAGGGCACAGTCTAGCCTCCTTAGTTGGTTCCCTGAGATATTAGGCCGAGTACTACTATTTGACCCCTCATGTATATCAGAAATATATAGCACAGGACAAACCCTTGTCTGTAGAACCCTTGAATACCTACCCTTTGGGGTCAGAAACAGAAAACAAAATAGACAAGATCTATTGTCGCGCAACTGTGTCTCCTACATTCGAGTTGTCAAATCACTACACATTTCTTCCTTATTAAGCATTTGGCATTTCATCATTGCAGTATTCTTCAGACCAGAGTATAACTTTGCAGGTGAAAAAAAAAAAAAAAAATCTGGATCCTGTTGCACCATTATTTGAGACCTATTCCATTGGATTTCTCTCTTCTCCCTTATCACAGTCATACCTATCATTTTTCAACAAATTTTTTGACCTTACCCGCCCATTTTTGGTTCCCTCGTCATCGCGACCCATACTCGTAGCCAAGACTTGGAAGCTCGCTTCAATACCTTGAAATCTAATTTCATAGAGACCCAACAAGAAGTGAGACAACTTAGTGCCAATATTTCCACCACCAATATTGCCACTAAATAGTTCTCTCTATTGTTTAGCATTTAGATATGTAGTTATAAGCTAATGATTGCAAGATTTACATTTCTCCTAATTTATTTTCAGTAACTAGGTGATCTGAGAAGTCTTTAGTCACCAATTTAATCATTAATCCTTCATTGTTAACAAATATTTTCTCATTTACCCTGGATGGGGTGACATGCGTACAAGCGGAACCACGTGGAGGCAGCATGGGAGAGGCCATTTATAATGGCTCTCACCACACACTCAGCCATTTATGAATGGCACCACCTCCGTCTGCCTCCGTTCGTTGATGGGGCCTCACACGAGCTTTCACAGGACAGATAGCCAGAGCATTAAGCTCTTGGCTATCATGGCAGCCATTATAATCTATCCCTCCAGCTGCATTGACGGAAATCTCAGGGTGAGTTCGAAGCCTGTTGATCAGCGGCGCAGCTGTGGAGTTTTCGGCGTTCTGGCTTTGCTCCTTGCTCTTGCCATGCCGAGGCTGAGAGGGAAGCCCCGCAGGGGGGCCAGATGGTATGCCGCCGACTCTAGAAGGAAGAGGCACAGGAATTTTCAGCGAGCCGTGAGCATGGCTAAGCAGAAACGACGTCGGATGAACACGACAGCTAGCTCACCCCCCAGAACCCTCGTAGAAGAAGACCCGGACTTAGTACTCCCACCAGACTTCTCGGAGAGCAAGATGTTCACGGTACCAGACAATTGGGATCCCCCGACTTGTTTCGCTGCATCAAAAGCAATGCCCCGCTCCATAGGTGTCCCAGGTCCTTCCGCAGTGCAAGACGACGAGTACACCACCTGCGTGGTCGAGGAGGAGCCACCGAGCAGCTGCATAGAATTGCAGACAAATACGGAGGTGTCGGGATGGAAGGAAACAAATAATGAACCACAGGCGTCACCCTCGCCACCCCTCCTGCACCCGGAGCATTTGCAGTTGATATTCGAGGTTCGAAGCCTGGTCGATGAACAACTCTTCAGAGAAATCTGCATCAGCCAACTCTTGGACATGCTCTATGAGGCCTACACCAACGCCACTCCTCGACAACAATGCTCGACCTATTCTCAGCCTTTCACCATCCCAACCAGCAGTGGAATAGCGAAGGAAGCTCACAAGGAATCCGGGGATTAGGTTTTCTTCTGTCTTGCATGTTTTCCAAATTTTTTTCCGTAGTTGTTTACCAGAGCTGTAGCTCTGTAACTGTTAGCATGGTCAGCACTAGAACAGTAAGAATGCTATCAATTTTGAATGGATACCCTGGTTTCCTACGGGCAGGGTGGTGCAGTGATCTCTTTTCTTTTGCATGCTACTGTGGGCAGGCCAACTGTCTTGGTTTCCTACATAGGCAGGACAAATGGCACCTGCGTGTCATATGTACTCTTTTTCTGAAGTCTTAATACAATAGGTCCCGCCCTTTTTACTTAAAAAAAAAAAAAACAAATATTTTCTCATTTAACAGGATCTTTAAATTGACAATGCATCTTGCATTTTTATGTAGATGGCTTCACTTTAACTAGAATCTTTACTTATGAAATTAACTTACATAACCCATTCACATAAGTAAATTGCGCAAAGTAAAGAGGAGATCAAAGAGAAAAAAAATTACAGAAATACACCAAAACTTGATAACAGAATTCACTAGACACCCTGGCTACATATCCGGCTTCGCTTCTCATGGAATGGTCTTTTCATTAAATCAACAAAATTGGTAAAATTAAATGAACATATCCAACTTCTAGAAATGACTCAATTCTGCTGCTCAGATCCAGTTCAGGTCTACACCATTGTGCGCCTCATAATTTTGATAAAAAAATGACTATATACACAACTATGTTATGTTTTGGGCTTCCCTCATTACCAACAAGCCTCTTGGGCATGAAATTTTCCTCCTCCCAATGGTAAAATCCCCCCAAATGGGTCAATACTTCAAGTTTTCCTTCACTCACATTTAATGGGATTTGGTCTCATTTAATTGGGGAATAAAACATACCAAATATCAACTTTAATACATATATGGTTCGACCAAACCAATTAATTGGTTAACCATAACAATATATCTCTACAACCATGTATGGTTTTTCCCCAATAATATATAGCCTATGCAAGGAAAACCATAAATAATAATCATATGGTCTTTAAAAATCTCATATATAATATATGACCAACTAATTTTTGGTGAACCATATATATATGGTTAAAATCCATAACCATATGAGATAATCCATCCATATGATATGATTCCCCAGTTTTAATGGCTTTGACCATTTTTTTAAATGGGTATGAAATATATGTTTTAACAACCATATAATATATATGGTTTATAACCATATATCATATAACAAATCGACATATTTTAAAATAATCAAATCCACTTTTAATGGATTTTGGATCCTCTTTTAATGGAGATTGGATCCACTTTTAATGGAATATGTTTTTTAATAAATAATTGTTATATGTTTAAAAATAATTTCAATTCGTTTGTTAAATAAATAAACCATAATGAATGAAATATTCCATGACCACCCATGCTCCATGTGGCACCACGTGTCACTTTCTCACTGGTACACTTGTCTTCCACGGTTCACTATCACATCATCAATGCCACATCATCACTTCCACATCATCATGCCATGTTAGCATGCCACATCAATATTTCCATATCATGACTACCACGTCATCATGACACATCATCACCACCACGTGTCTCTGTCACTTTGACTTTTTCCGTATTGGACCACAACTATGAGTATCGGTCATAACTTTTGCATACATAGGTTGTTTGAGCTCTCGCTCGTGCCATCAGAAAGCTCTCGTCGATCTCTTCAAAATGATGTCGATATTGAGGTGATATGAGTACTTTGAAAAAAATTCCATCTTGGATCATTCCTCCCCACTGAGAAGCTTTTGGACCACCAAAAGTTGATCATTTGTTAATCAAGCGAGGGCATTGTCTCCCCACTTCTCCAAAATCCACCCATCATGACTGGATAGTGAAAAACTGGTGCATCAAAAAAAATTGTCCAACCATTGTAAAAACTACAATTATACTGTTGATATAAATATTCATTTCCTTACTTCCGCAATCTTTTGTATGCAATGTCATGTCTATCAACCAGATAAAACTAACTAGCAATAGTGAGAAAACATTACTGCGAAAGGAAATGAATCAACAAATTTCTTTATCTTCTGAACAATTTTACCAAATTAGTTTACCCACTCATGGAGATGACTTGAATCACAACCTGGAGACATATCTACTACATCTGGACTAGCAAGTGATATACCTTTGATACCCATAGTTGTAATCATTGTCTCATCACCTGAATTAGACCCCAAGTCTTGTTGCATGTAGTAGCATCTTTTTCTCCTCCTTCTTATGGAACTTCTTTGGTAACAACTCGGGATGCAATTTCCAACATTGATCTTCATCATGTCCCTTCTTCTTGCAATGAGTGCATGTGAGCTTCTCTTTATTCACTATAGTTGTTTTATTTCCATCTTTCTTTGGTTGCTTCTCGAATTTAGGTGGTTCATTCTCCATACCATTCTTTCCTTTGCTAACTTCAAGATGAGTAGCTTGTACTGACACTTCGTCAATATTAGTAGGATTAAACATCAAAATAGTATGGTGAAGACAAGAATGTAAACCACCAATGTATTTAAGAAGAGTTTCAGAAGTGTGTAATGGAATTTCCAATGCTAAAGTCTTCTTCTTGAATTCTTGTGTATAAGCTTGAACATTTTTCCCTTTTAATTGTTTTAGATGTAAGCATTCAATCATAGATGTCTTAGTATATGCCAAAGGATAAAATTGTTTTCTTGTTGCATAAATAAATTCAACCCAAGAGGAAATGATCTTACCATGTTGTACCAAATCCACTTGAGCTCAACTCTCCCACTATATGAAAGTTGTACCGCTCATGCGGAGAGTAGCCAATTGAATCTTTGTAGTGTCCTTTTTTATCCTTTGCGCCATGCAATAAACTTATATCTGCTTTACCCAGTTGTCTAATTTCTTTGCATTCAATTCTCCATCATAAACAAGCAATTCAAATTTAACATCTAGCTTTAGTAATGGCATATCATGAGAGTGGAAAGGCTTTTTAAAATGCTCAGTCTTGGAAGAATGTTCACTTGCACCATCAATAGATGATGATGATGAAGAAGAAGAAGAAGAAGAAGGTTTCGAAGGTCCACCAACTTCACCTCCTCCTTCTGCTTTCACCGAAGATTCAGCTTCTCCAATTATTTGACTTCTTCTTTGCCCTCTTTCATTGTAAAGTTCTTGCACCATGGATTGCATCAACTTAAATTCCTCGAAGAAATCATCTTCAGATTTGTAAGGACCTAAACTTCTTGTTGAATCCATCTCACGTTTATGAAGTCTCCTTTGGATTTATGGACTGTAAATTGAAAACTTGCCTTCACCTCGCTTGAGTCAAGCTCTTGTAAGCATCCAGCTGTCAACCATGCTCTAATACCCCTTGATCTAAGAAGTCTTTAGTCACCAATTTAATCATTAATCCTTCATTGATAACAAATCTTTTCTCAATTAACATGATCTTTAAATTGACAGTGCATCTTGCATTGTTATGTAGATAGCTTTACTTTAACTAGAATCTTTACTTATGGAATTAACTTGCATTACCCATTCACATAACTAAATTGTGAAAAGTAAAGAGGCGATCAAAGATAATAAAATTACATAAATACACCAAAACTTGATAACGGATTTCACCAGACACCTTGGCTATGTCTCCAGGTATTCTATTTGTGAAGTGGCCTTCTCCTTAAATCAGCAAAATTGAAAAAATTACATGAACATATCCAACTTCTAGTAATGACTCTCATTTTTGTTGCTCAGATCTAGTTTCGGTCTACACCACTTCGTCCGCCTCATAATTCTGATAAAAAAATGACTATACACACAACTATGTTATGTTCTGGGCTTCCCTCATTACTAACAAGCCTCTTGGGCATGAAAATTGACTCCTCCCAATGGTAAACTCCCCTTTGGTTATATACCAAATGGGTCAATACTTCAAGTCTTCCTTCACCCACATTTAATGGGATTTGGTCTCATTTAATTTGGGGAATAAAACACATAAAAGATCAACTAAAATACATATATGGTCCGACCAAACCAATTAATTGGTTAACCATAACAATATATGTCAACAACCATATATGGTTTTTCCCCAATAATATATAGCCTATGCAACAGAAACCATAAATAATAATCACATGGTCTTTTAAAATTTCATATATAATATATGGTGAACTAATTTTTGGTGAACCCCCCCCCCCCACACACATATATATATATATGGTTAAAATCTGTAACCATATGAAATAATTCATCCATGTGATATGATTCCCCACTTTTAATGGATTTGACCATTTTTAAAATGGGTATGAAATATATGTTTTAATAACCATATACTATATATGATTTATAAACATATATCATATAACAAATTGACATATTTTAAAATAACCAAATCCACTTTTAATGGATTTTGGATCCTTTTTTAATGGAGATTGGATCCACTTTTAATGGAATATGGTTTTTAATAAATATTTGTTATAGGTTTAAAAATAATTTCAATGCATTTGTTAAATAAATAAACCATAACCAATGAAATATTACATGACCACCCATGCGCCACATGGAACTATGTGTCACTTGCTCATCGGTCCACTTGTTTGCCACGTGTCACTACCACGTCAACACTGTCACATCATCACTACCACATCATCATGCCATGTCAGCATGCCACATCAACACTGCCATGTCATGACTTCCACGTCAACATGACACATCATCACTACTATGTGTCTCTATCAGTTTGATTTTTTCCTTGTTGGACTAGAACTTTGATCGGTCATAACTTTTGAATATGAAGGCCACTTGAGCTCTCGTTCATGTCGTCGAAAATATCTCATCGAGCTCTTCAAAATGGTGTCGTTCTTGAGACGATCCGAGGACTTTGAAATTTTGGCCATCTTGGAATCTCCTAGATCACTAGGATCAACTACCTTTTGTTTCAAGGAAGGTTGTGTATATACCGTGTACATTGGTGTTTTGGTGTTTTTGTAGCCTGATGCCTCCAATTGTACGTGAGCACCCCTTCCATCCCTAGAATACCTAGAAGAATCGTCTTCTTCATCACACCCACTAGTCCCATGCATCCACTAGTTTCATGCCATGTTGAGAACAATTTCATGGCCATCACCATCATCATGATCCCCATGGTAGAAGATGATGATGCTTCTATGTTGATTGGTTCAGATTTTTATTTTAGTGACTAACCCTTCATTCATTCTTCAAATGGTAAAATAATAGACTTTCCTTATGCTATATCTGAGCAGAGAACCCACAAGAAAGGTTGTCGGCTTCCCTTTAGCCCTAGCCAAGTTGTACTAGTTTCTCTTGAGATTTTACAACCAAGTTTCCAAAGGAAATGTATATAACATATGCCAGTTGTTGCATATCCATCCATTGTAGGCAACTCTCTTCCTTCTCCTACCAAAGATTGGTGGTGGATCCCCTTCCTTGTAAGAAATTAGGAAGGAAAAGAGGTCCTATCACCCGAGAAAGACATTCACTCCAAGAGAGTATCATTATTGTGTCCCTCCTTTCCATATCCTCAAACGTGTTTACTAGTGCATAGTCCCCTTTCTTATGGTTCTATGATTCATAAAGAGTGGTATTGAAAATAATGTATGATGAATCTTGATCGAGATAGATGGAGAACAAGTTGCTTGGCCTGAAAGGTGGAATATTACCTTAGAGACAAATGATCATTTTATTTGGATTGTTTACTTCGCTTACTACACTTTGTAGGTACCATGCACCCAACATGATATTTCAAGTTATCTTGGCATAAAAAAGCCAAATTCAAAACCAAAAACAAATATGTTGGAAAGAGAAGCAACACAAATAAAGTGGCAATAAGAAGTAACTTGGGAGGAGATAGACATAGACACTAACTTTTAACAAGAATATGGCCATGAGAAAGAAGGAAGTTAGAGTAGCATTGAGAAATGGAGAAAATTGCAGAGTAGGGGCCACGACATTCTTAAGTTGCGTTATGCTAACCCTCTCGTGATCCCCTTGACCCACTCTCTGATTTCCTGGTGGTCAGGCCACAACACAGAGTTTTAGGCGAGGGATAGTTATGGTGGTAACAAACTATTCTACCTGCTTTCTCTCATGGCTCGGGGGTTCGAGAAAACGTGGCCATCACCGTGGACAGAGGCAACAGGCCAACAACATTATGGCTATATCTCTTTTTTGTTAATATGAATTTGGTTCCAACAACTTACAAAAAACATTGTATAGTTTTTTTTGTTGGAATTGGGCGATGTCAAAAGTAATATTTTTTAATCAATTTAGAACTCTAATTAAATTGTTGACAATATAATCAAAATTAAACAAAACCCATAAGGACATTTTCATAGTTAGAGGAAGATATTATGGAAAACTTATTATGAAGTTTTCATTAACATCTCCTCCCACCCTCATATACCTCCCGTCACACACCCTCACCATCATACTAAGTTTTCTTTGATGTTTCCCCCTACCTCTATCTTTGCCCTCACCTTTATATTAAGTTTTTCCTAATATCTTGCCTCACCTACATTTCGATATTAAGTTTTTCCTAATAACTCCCTCTACCCCTATTATCATCTTCGCTCTTATCTTTACACTAAGTTTTTCTTAAGTCGTAGGCTAAATGTTATACGAAACAACGATTTTTTCTGGGGACACTTTCCTGAAATCTGGCGAGAAATTGTTAGATTCGTAGATTTGAGTGATTATTTCTGTATAATCTGAGTGCCCTAGGAGTTTTTCAGCTTGTTGAATCTATTTCTACATTCAAAAATGGATTTTGAACAACAAAAAATAGTGATTCGTATAAATTTATATCCTCGGATTCCAGCGAAAAAAACCATTTCATAGAACAGCTAAACAACTCGTTTCCTTAATATCTCCCCTCATTCCACACTAATCATAGTAAAACTTTTCCCATATCTTAAAAAGTACTTTATAAGCTTACTCCATTTAGGATAAAAACGGTTAATTGTATTAGAGTGCTTTGACATAAAATGAGAGGAGATTCAAGTGATACTTGACGTGGTGATCCATCAGTGAAGTTTGATAAAGGTAGACTCACATTGGGTCGCCATTGTCGGCAGGGGAGGTCCAATAATCCGGTAACTATGTCGTTATCCCCACGAAGCCCTAATACCAAAACCTAAGGTGGGCCATCGGTGCTTCCTTCATGAACATCTTGTCTTCAACTACCACAATCCTTAGTCCCTACGATATTCAACGCGCAATGCCGCATTCTCTACAGTGCCCTAACGCAAGTTGGATCGACGTATGGGTCCCACCATAAGGCGCGTACTTGCTAAAGTAGTACAATGCACTAAATAAATAAATGTAAATTTGGTTTTTGAATATCATAACATATATATATTAATTAATTGGTGTGTTATAAGTGTATATTGTTTGTAATATTTTAGGATAAATTTGATAAAATTCAAACATTACAGAGAAGATTAATACGATCTCTGCTCCAGGATGACAAAAAATTGACAAATGGTCAATTTTTTTTATTCAAAATAGATTTCTGTATAAGACAATGCACTTTTTCAGACGTTTTGATGAATAATATATTTTTTTAATTTTAATTATCAATTATGAGGAAAAGATTGATACAGTTTTTAGTTTTGTTTGAAGGAGACAGTTCTACAAAAATGTTAAGACAAAAACTGAATACCTTTAATATTTAGAGGTGCATTTATGTTTATAACTTTATATTAATAAAAGTACAGATTTTTTTGAGGGAGAGTTTATACATTAAATTTTACTTCACATTTCCACACCAATTATAAAAAATCATTAATAAAAGCGTTACCTTTTTACCATCATAAAATGCATGCGCCCTTTATGATCGTTTTTAAAGCATTTACCCGATATACAGCGTACGATGGTGTAACCGAAATGCAACTTATGTAAAGTCTATTTTTGTCACTTCAGTGGTGGGATAAAGTTCCTCAATCGTTACGAGTGTTAAAAGTTTCACACTCAGTGTTATTATAGGTCTTAACATATGAAAAGTTTCACACTCTACAAAATTATATGGGACTCTTCATTCATGAACGTCCTCCATAGATATAGCAGGAATCAAATATGTACTTCAAACTTGACAAGGAAAGTGGTACATGGATTTGTGGTTTTCAATACATAAGGGAATCTTGTGGTTAAGGATGATAATAATTTCTTCTTATTTATATGTAGTAAATTGTGTTGGATTTTAGGTTTACAAATAGAATTCATAAACAAAGGTGAAGATATAGAAATATAAAACATCACATAACAAAGACGAAGAGAAGGGGACAATTGTAATTTTTATTGCTCCATTGAGAAATGGTTTACAAGTCTCAAGAAACTCCTCACAGGCTTCTTCATTTAAACATGAGATTATCAAGCATTTCTAGTGATATGGAAAGCCAAACGCTTAAGAAACCTTTGCCCAAACAAATATCATTGCAAGGTGTGTTGTCACAACCCAACAATCTCCACCTTGAAAACAATTTTCTGATACCTTGCCCAATGAATCAAACATCACCTTCTTGCAAGCCAAGAGAAGCCAAACACCACTGGAGCTTTTATAACAATACTGGTTGTGGGAACATGTCTGCACAGTTTGCTCCAATATGGACCACTCCACCTCCACTTAATTAACATAACCACAAACTAAATCACTGCAACCATTGTAGGTGATACTCATGCTTCTCAGATACTGAAGCACCCATTTCCATGCTCTTTACCTGTTTTTGCCATGTGTTCACTGACAACACCAACTGCATGTGAAATACTTGAACATTCCATCACAATCATCAACCTTCCTACTACATTTGCATAAGGCACACAAGCTATATAATCCTTTCTTCCTTATTACTAGGACATAAACTTGAAGAAAACATACAATGGAAAGCTAAGGGGATATTTACCGATTTCACAAAGTTCAAGCAGAGCCTCATCAATGACAACCACAACATACCATTTATCCCATCTCTATATATTTCTATGCCAAATATTTTTTTTAATACTCCTAGATCCTTCATCAAAAGTCATATCTAACTGAGCCTTTAACCTGTTGATCTCAACCATGCTTTGCTTGCAACAAGCATATCATCAACATAACACCAAGATAATGAATATGCCATAAAACAATGATCATACTCACTTCTTAAGAAACTTTGGCTCACCATGAAGGAATCAAACGTCTTGTACCATTGCCTGGTTACCTTAGAGCATACAATGATTCCCTAAGTTTGCAAACAAATCTCATTTTGCGATCCTAAGCAACTTCTCATAGTACATATCTCTGCTACTGATGATTTGTGGACAGTAAAATCCCACAATCTGCATCCCTTAGCTCCATCAACATAACCATAAACTTTGTTCCATTGACCAAATTTGGCCAAGCCAGCCAAGTGAGTCTTCACCTATGATCCAGGTGGATATCGGTGGCCACCCACCTATTCCAACTGGCTCCTCTTGTTAGTTTTTAGTTCAACACATTCTTCTGTACTTCTTTGTAATCACGGGTTCTACATTTCTAGGGTTGTCTGAAGCCCTACACATCTTCCAGGTGGATACTAGTGGCCTCTCACCTAATCCAAATGGCTTATTTTGTATGTTTTCATGTCAACACACCTTGTTGTACTTCCAGAGCCGTTTTGGAGCCCTAAACAATGTTTTCTTGGCTTGTCACAGTCAAACGGTAGGAAGAGTCAAAGTTTGATAGCATAATGTGTATCTCTCTAAATTACCTTTCCAACGGGCTATCACGCGCCTAAAACAGAGATCGTATGCAAAAGTTACAACCCCGAGAAGTTGAGATACCAACTTACCCATAGGGGCCCACATGAATTTTGGCATTTCACCTCCTAGGGTTAGGATTTTGGATGTTTAGGGTTTTGGCATTCATGAGTAATATCAAAAAGTCCTCTGCAACCTCATTTTAATTATTTTTCTCAGACAGATAAGTGTAGAAGCCACATCTCTTCTCAAAGATAACTACCACCATTCGAGCAAGTGTTTCAGTTCTGCAATTTTACAATTTTAGCCTATTTCATTTATTCAATAGAAGATATTGTTCACTGAATATCTGTATTGTTCTTCATATATCCGTGTTTATTGTATTCATTATGTTAATCAGTTCGTTCCTCTCCTAAATCTGGATTAGTGGTATCAGAGCAGTCTTCTCTTCATTTATTTTTCTTCGTGCATGTCCCCAACAAGATCTGGGTACAAGAAGTTGGGAATCGAACTAGTCAAGCCGTTGCAAGATCGGTCATGCCAAGCCCGACAACAACCCATGGGAGACAAAAAGAAATATGATGGAGTAGAAAATCCTTTTAAAATGTTGCTCGAGGAAGCCCTTGGCACAAAACTGAAGAATGTCACTCTAGGAAGTCATTCATGGCTGAGCTGAAGGCTTCCAAGTTAGAGGCCGATTCTGATTCCAAATAAAACCCACAAGGAGGGAAGTAGATTATCGATGTTGAACCCAGTGCCGCTGTCACTACCACCAAAGTTTAGCCAAGCAAACTAGAAGAACCAGAGGAAGAGGAACGCCTCTTTCACTCACAAATGTGGGTAAAGGGGGCTCCACTTCATTTCATTGTCGATAGCGGTAGTTAGAAGAACCTGATCTCAGCAGAGGTCGTCAAGCGGCTGGACCCGACGACGACACCACACCCTCAACCCTACACCATCGATTGACTTTGCCAAGGAAGAGGTCTCTATGTCATCCAATAGTGTCTTCTGCCCTACGAAATCAAGCCCTTCAAATATGAGGTATTGTGTGATATTTCTCCCCTTGAAATTTGTGATGTTCTTTTAGGACAACCATATTTGTGGAAGCGTCATGCTGTGTATGAGTCTAGACCCCGCATTGTTATTATTACTTTGGGTAGACGATTGTATAGGATACCAAAGCTAGCGTCGCCTACTGTTATTTCTTTAATCTCTACTAAGAAATGCAGTAAGGTCATTTCACAGACCGGGAAGTTCGTCTTCTTTGTGATCCAGGATCACAGTAAGAAGAAGGTCGCTGCCACATCCATGACCTCTACATAGAGCCTCTCTTTGTAGCAGAAGCAAGTGGATGGGATCGTGGAAGAGTACAGAGACATCTTCTCCTCACCCACTAGGGTACCTACTCACTGCCAATTCAAGCATCCAATTGATCTAACCCCCAGTGCACCTCTGCCTAATGGACCAGTCTATCATCGCTCACTAATGGAAAATGACGAAATCAAGCATCAGATCCAAGAGCTTATTCAAAAGGGTCACATCAGACCCAAATCCTCCCCTTGCGGAAGCCTGATTGTACTAGTGCAGAAGAAGGATGGGACCTAGCGACTCTGCATTGATTACAGAGAATTAAACAAAATCACAGTCAGAAACTGGTACCCAATTCCCAGGATTGATGACCTTCTTGACTAACTCAAGGGGGGAAATTTCTTCAACAAGATTGACCTGAAGTCTGGTTACCACCAGGTTCCCATCGAACTAACTAATGTCTGGAAGACAACTTTCAAATCTAAAGAAGGTCTCTTCGAATGGTTGGTGATTCCCTTTGGCCTAACAAATGCACCAACCACTTTCATGAGGTTGATGGATGATGTCTTGAGACCCTTCATCAACTCTTTTGTGGTGGTATATTTGAATGACATCCTCATCTTCAACAGAACTTGGGAGGAGCACATGCGGCATATTCAACATTTTTTGAGCACTCTGCAACAACACAAGCTATATGCCAACTTGGAAAAATGTTCCTTTGGCATGAATAAGGCCCAATAATTGGGCTACATTGTTGATGAACATGGGGTACATGTCGACCCCGTGAAGATCCAAGTCATCCACTACTGGCCAGCTCCGACCCCACTAACTGAGCTTCAAAGCTTCTTGAGACTGGCCAATTTCTACCGACGGTTCATGTTGGGATTCTCCCATATTGCATGGGCCCTCAGCCACTTGACCAAGGGTGGTGGCAGGGAAAATTTCGTGTGGGGGAAGGAACAATAATGAGCATTTGATGATCTGAAGCATCGCTTGTGCTCAACTCCAGTACCCTCCTTTCCTGATTTGCAACAATCGTTTGAGATTGAGACTGATGTATTTGACTATGCTGTAGGTGCAGTTCTCACTCAACATGATCATCCAGTGGCATATCAGAGTGATCCACTCTCAGATACTATCTGGAAATACCCCACCTATGACAAGGAAATGGATTCCATTGTACAAGCTTGCCATCAATGGAAACATTACATTATGGGAAAGGAGACGATCATCCACACTAATCACAAGCCTATGCAGTTCATACAAACATTGGGGAATTCCAGAATGACCACCATCATAAGTGGTCCACCTACCTGCATCAGTTCCATCTCAACATCAAGTATAAGTAGGGAGCACAAATCATGTTGTTGACTGCCTCAGTCGACCTCCCATGGATGCACTCACCATTGTGCTCCATTCCTATGGATATGAGGCATCTGAGTGGCCCCAACTTTATCAACAAGATCCAGACTTTGCTACCACCTATCAGCTCTTGGGTACAGGCATGAATGTCACCAATTTTCACATTCAGGACGGGTTGTTATGCCATATGGGCCATCTCTATGTTCCTACAAACGAGCGTGCAAAGCTGAATTGGAAAGCCCACTACAGTTGGGTGGCAGGACATTTTGGCGTGGAGAAAACTGTGGCCATTTTCCAGAAACATTTTTATTGGCCAAAACTTTGACAACACATCATAAAGTATATCATATCTGGCATTTCCTGTGCCATTTCCAATCCAACCATCAAGAAGCAAGGTTGATACACCCCTCTTCCTACCCCTGAGAAACCTTGGAAATCCATCTCGATGGATTACATGTCTGGCCTTTTGTCCACCAAGCAAGGAAATGATTGTGTATTTGTGTTCATTGACTAGTTTTCAAAGATGGCCATCCTCACAACCTACAAGAAGAACATCAAAGTGACAGATACTACCAATATCTTCTTCGAACGAGTGTGGGTCCATTTTGGGATACCACAAACCATCATCTCTGACCGAGATAGCAGGTTCCTTAACACATTTTGGTCAAGTCTCTAGTCATTATTGGACACAAAGCTCACTAAATCCATTGCTTTCCACCTCCAAATAGACGACCAAACAAAGGTATTCAATCGAATGATTGTGCATGTACAACTATAAGCATCCATGTACATGGGATGAGAGCCTCCCCTATGTTCAACACAGTTACAACAGGGCTCTCCATAGCTCCACCGACCATAGCCCATTTCAGGCGGGACTAGGATTCCAACCCTTGGGTCCCATTAATGTTGCACTACCTATGGAAACCAGACAGACAGACTCTTCCCATGTTCATTCTAAGACTGACAAAACCAGTAGATTCATTGAGCGAATTTAGCACATCCACCAACAGGTCTAAGAGATTTTGCAGAAAGACAATGCTAAGTACAAGTAGCGCCATGATCAACACAGGGTACCACACCAGTTTTAGGTTAGAGACAAGATCTAGTTATACTTGCAGAAGGAGTGTCTTACAGGGCCCCATCGGAAGCTCTGCCCACTTCGCTATGGGCCTTACATCATCACCAAGGCTATGGGTAACAATTCTTTTGATCTCAACACTCCACCATTACTTGGCTTGCACCCAGTGTTCAATGTGGACCTCCTTTGGCCATATCTTCAACCATTATTGGACACCTCAGATATTGCAGAACAATTGGCACCGATAGAGCTCAACCATGACTGCATGGAACATGCATCCATTGATCAGATAGTGGGCACACAGATCAAGGGAACTTGCCAACAATGGATCCAGCTTTATTGGGTTGTCAAGGCAAGGAAACTCCTACACCAAGGCAAGTGGATCACACGGGGCCAAATCCAACAGAAGTTTCCTCACCTGGTGGGGGAAATCAATGCAATGGAGACCATTGCTTCCTAAGGGGGGAGGATTGATCCAGGTGGATATTGGTGGCACCAACCTATTCCAACTGGCTCCTCTTGTCAGTTTTTAGTTCAACACGTTCTTTTGTACTTCTTTGTAATTGTGAGTTCTACACTTCTAGGGATGTCTGAAGCCCTACACATATTCTAGGTGGATACTAGTGGCCTCTCACCTAATCCAACTGGATTATTTTGTATGTTTTCATGTCAGCACATTTTGTTGTACTTCTAGGGCCGTTTTGGAGCCTTAAACAATGTTTTTTTGGCTCTCCACAGTCAAACTGTAGATGGAGTTAGAGTTTTATGGTGTAATGTGTAGTTCTCTAAAAGATATTTCCAATAGGCTATCATGTGCCTAAAATAGAGGTCGTATGCAAAAGTTACGACCCTGGGAAGTTGGGGTACCAACTTACCCATAGGGGCCCACATGAATTTTGATGTTTCACCTCCTAGGGTTAGGTTTTTGGATGTCTAGGGTTTTGGCATTCATGAGTAATGCCAAAAATGCCTCTGGAGCCTCATTGTAAATATACTGCTTAGAAGGATGTGCATAGCAGCCACATCTCTTCTCAGAGATAGCTACCACCATTCGAGCAAGTGTTTCAGTTCCCAATTTTACAGTTTCATCCTATTTCATTTATTCAATAAAAGATATTGTTTACTGAGTATCTATGTTGTTCTTCATATCTCTGTGTTTATTTTATTTAGTCTATTAATTAGTTTGTTCCGCTCCTAAATCCGGATCAACCTCTCACCTCCAGAGTAATTTCAATGGAGTATCCAGTTCATGGGCTATAAAAACACGAGCTACTAGAAACATGTTCCCGAAGAACTATGACTCTTGACCTAACTTTATCCCCATGACCAAAATTGGCCAAACTTCCCTCAAAGACAGGGTATCTAGGAATACTGCATGCTCCCCCTATCACCTAGGTCTACGTCTAGACTTTACTCGTGATATTTCAAAAATAGGGTACGCATGCCTAACCCGGTCTTACATTTGTATTCCCATTTATATAACTCCACCTCAAAATTTTCATTCAAGACTTTCACAATTGCTTCAAATATGAGTAATCCCATCAACACTTCACTTCCATGCTTGACTTGCCACCATCATTTTCATATATAACTCTGCCTCCTCCGATAATTGATCATAATGTTCCACGATCATCTCATTGAGGCATTCTTTCAAACACTTCATGTGAATCCTTCAAATTGTAGAACTTAGCATACATAAGCAATATACCCAAGAGGAAACCTTGCTCTGACCGTTGCTATGGCTTTCAACTCTACTGCTCTTATTTTATCCTGAGTTATTTTTAGTTTCCCTGAGTCCTAGTTACACCCCTAGGCAACTTTTCCATGTCATCTCTATATGGCAAGATCGACCAGTGTCAGAGATTTTGCAAGAAGATATCAATGAAAACGTTTTAAGCAAAATCCCGACCCCCAATCCACCAACTAGACTAGCGAAACGATGGGACATTTGTGGCATAAGATATGATCGGATTTGGACATTTAATAGAACAATTAATGCCTGATCCCACATTAGTTTCTACCCCGTGTGCCAACAACATTTTGAAATCGTTGATAGACCAAATTGCCACCTGTGCCTGCACCGTCAACCCACGTTGAATTTAAGTTTAAACATCTTTGAAGACATGGCGACAAATTTGATGAAATTTCACTCATAACCCGAATTGAATCGCTGATGTGACAAGGTAAGTTCATCCCTGTTTAAATCTCTAGAACGGTTTTGAAAAAAATAATTTTGCGCATAATTTGAATTCTAGAGTGTTTGAAGGAGCAAAGTGAGTGTCTCGAGACTGTACTGACCCTTTTGATTATCAAAACCAGGTTTAACAAGCTTCGAAGGTATGTATCCAAGTATGTCAATTCATTCATTATAATTTATATATCCGCACCCAATTTTATTTTCACGGCCCCTAAACTATGTTTTAGCTGCATGTAAGATGCCGCCGAGGAAGCCAACCACCAGATGCTCTCAAAGAGCACCAAATATTAAGGAAGCTGAGATAGGTGAATGTTCTTTTACGAGGACCGCGAGGTAGTTGGAGTATGCTCCTAGGGAAGAGACTGTCATAAAAACAACAACAAAGAAGGCTTTTGTCCAGCCGCCATCCTTTTGTGATACAAAGGAAAGCATTGGATCCAAGGTAATGCTCTTGTAGTCGGGGGATCTCTTTAAGATAATCAACCGAGAATAATACTTAGAGTATATCCCACACAACGACCCGGACGTGAGGGCACTCGATGACCAGGTGTTCTTGAACATCCTGTTAGAATATAATGGATGTGCTCATTTAACCATAGACAATATCACTATTGTCACCCAACCATAGGTCGAAGCCACCCTCGAGCACCTTAACCTTGATAGAGAATCATTCTGGAAGAAAACCCTAGGCTAGAGAGCCAAACAAAGGTTGGCACATCTTTCTCCAAGAATAGTGCACCAAGAAAGAGTAACAAGAGCTGATCAGAGAGTCCAAACCATAACCAAGAGAGAGTCCAAGCCAAAACCGAAATTTTCTAGATGCAGCAGCTGCAACGACAACTCTCCTCCAAACTTGCGCACAAATTGGCCAACTGCAGTGCGCACAAGTGTTGTTTCTACAGTTCTGAGAATACTGGCCAGAATGAAGACTGACCTCCTATATTTATACTAATTTTGGCAAACTGCCCGAGCCGACTTCTCATTCTGGGTACTAATTCTTTAGTATATAATACTTCCTTTAGCCGACTTCTTCTCTTGGAGGCTAATAACCTAATAAAAGTCATTCTCTTGAGCCGAATTGTATTATAGGGTTATTAGCCAACTAATTAGGGTTTCTTCTTGCTTCCTGAAATATTCTATTCTCATCAGTTTTACACGTGGAGGTAAATACCTCCCGTAGATACCACAATATCAACACTCCCTCCTAGCTAGGGAGGTATTGAAGGTAATGGTCTTGAGCATAAACATACCATTCACCCGGTAGCATCAACATAGTCGTATAGAATAACTCATAATTATATCATGAGCACCATCATCACTATCATTGTCAACAACTGCATCATCTCTCGAAACCATACTCCATCTGAGTAATCAGACATGATGCTGGATAAGTCACTTACTCCTCAGAGTGACACAAGAGCCATTCTTCTAATATGAACATATGTCCTAGAAGAGTAAAAGTACTGAACCATTTTCCTTCTGGGAAATCTCTGTACATTGATCATCTATCTAGCTCATAATTATTTCCAACACTACTGATAGTCGTCAAGGAAATCAGAACAATGTCATTCAATAGAACACAACTGTGTCTATCCATAGTAGTACACAACTACAATCCAGTGGTACACTACCACACCAAGTAGCACACAAATACTTGATTAGTGACATATAGTCACAATCAGTGGAACACATCCACCATAGTAGTATACATCTATTGTCCGGAGAAATACAGTTTCCATAACAATCATATCATCAACCTGCATAGAAAACATTGTTATGATATAAACTGAATCATCTGGGCCATTCTTCTACTCACATATGTGAAATCTGGAAGAGCATTTTCCCTCAGAAGGTAAAACAACAATGATGAGCTATCTAGACTATTCTTCTCAAGAAAGGAAGAATAACTGTCCCGATTTCTGAGCCTGGACCATTCACCTATTTGGGCCATTCCTCCGACACTAAACAAAGTGCAATATGGAGAGAATGAATCTGCCTTAGGGAATTCCTATCCCTGATTGCTGAACCTGGACCATTCACCTATCTGGGACATTCCTACGACACTAAACAAAGTGCAACCTGGAGAGAATGCATCTTCCCTAGGGAATGACTATCCGGACCATTTCCTAAGGAAATGACTGTCCTACACCAACCTCCAAAATAGAGCATTCTTCAAAACTACTCACAGCTATGAGCTTCGAAAGAATGATTGCCCACAAGGCAGAACCATCTTCTTGACCACTTATGAGAGTGATCGTCAAGAAGAGATATTGTCCTAGAACATTCCCTATGTTAACCACAAGGGGAATCGTTGTCTATGGTACATCAAAAATCCATTGAACCATTTTCATTACGAAAATGACCGTTTGATCTAGACCATTTTCCGAACTGGAAAATGCATGTCCGTCAGAAATCTCAAAACCACTTTCCGAACTGGAAAGGAACTGCTCATCTTGGACCATTTTTCGAACTAAAAAATGACTGTCCATAAATCAATAACACATCACTACTCCCTCCCATCCTAGGAGTCATCTCTTCCCTTTTTAATAAGGAAGTCGTCTCCACGAGCTCTAGCTATTTTTTGAGTACACAAACTCTTTCATTTTGGACAAAGGCTTTACCAAAATATCTGCTTATCTGCTCATCTGTGGAGATATATATTGGAGAACCACTTCTCTTTTCTAGACTTCATCATGGAGAATGTAATGCTTGATCTCAAATGTACTTCGATATTTCTAGAACACTGGTTTTCTCTGAAATCTTCATTTAGCTTTGATTAATATAGTATATCATTATTGGATTCATATTTTATTTCCTGCTAGCTCATAACATCGTGGCAAGGGTCAAATTGGAACATATCCAAGTGGTACTTCTTCTTCCATCATGAGAGTTTGTCATGGATTAGAAATCCATCATCCTAAGCTTATGAGTAACTGTTACACGGCAAAATTGCTCAGCTGGATAAGTGTCGCATTATCCCTCTCAATTGTCGTAAGTGTCGCATCTTCCCCACAACTTTCGCAAGTGTTGCAAGTTGGTCACAAGTGTCACAAAGGATGTTTAGACATACTGCCATGTCAACGACACTAAGGGAGAACTTATAACATCTCACATGATTGATTTGAAGGAAGAGAACTGGTCTACTGAAGTCAAACACCTTTTTCCACTTGAAAGCACCTCAAAAACTGAGTTTTTGGAGGGGAGCGCTCCCCCTTACACTATCTCGGAGCGCCGACGCTCCCCCTTACACTGTCAGGGAGCGTTATAACGCTCCCCTGGCCCTTTTGAGGGAGCACTATAGATTTTGAGGGCGCTGGCGCCCCCTAAAGCTTACTAGGGAGCGCTACAACGCTCTAATGGCCCTTTTGAGGGAGCGCTACCTATTCTGGGTGGTTGTTAAGCTGTTGAGATGAATGGGGGAAGAATCTTTTCATTCTTGGAAGGAAGTTGGATTCGAATCCCTAGTCCAACCATGATCCTAGGGCAGATCCTCAACTGAAGGAGGAAAATCCTCACCTTCCCCAAGGATATCTCAAGATTGTTGAGCCTCTCCAAGGCTATATAAGCAAGCTTTCTAATGGTGAAAGAGGATGGAAAATGCAGAATTACACCAAACTTATGATCTCATAAGTGGTGGGGGAAGAATTGAATATGTGAAACTTATGATCTTGGAGGAAACTTATAGTCAGCCAAAGGAGAGTGATCAGTGAAGCTGCTGTTATCCAGGTCGTGGATCTTTTAGGCAAGGGTTAGACGAAGAGGACTTGACGAAGCTGTCGCATTCGCATCTACGATTGTAAGTACTGCTGTCGTTATTCTCATTAATATGACACGCTTGGCCTGTTTCTTTCTAGTTTGTGTCTGATGAACTTATCATTTAGTGATAGATCTGTTTTCAAGCTAATATCAATAGAGTAGGAAGTGGTCGTATCTTGTTTTGCCCGCAGAACTCAGTGAGGAGCAAAGGATTGGAGTGCAACTCGGAGTGTGCAGGGACAAACGTCGATAACAGGTACTTCTATCATCCTTCCTTCTCTTGTGTTAGTTTAGATAGATTTGAAAGAAATTCAGTGTCCACGTTAAGCATTTTTCTGTCTAGGGTTAAGGTCAAGCCTTAGAGGTGATCTACCTGTCCGCAGGGAGATTTTCCTACAACAGAAACTGGCAACTCCACTGGGGAGATAGCCTCAAATTCAAAACCTCTTGTTTGGATTTTTCTCCTCATTGACCTTGTTCTGTCCCTTGATTGTTTCAGACCTAGTTTACCCCTCTTTTGATTAGTTTCATGAGCTGATTGGCTCCTTGTCCCATCATACTCAACATACTTGTCAAGTTTAAACTTCAATTTTTGAAATTTATTGATATTTCTGGAACTTTTAGACCCTGGTGCCCTTGTCCTAGTGTTAACAGAGCACCAACGCTCCTAAAGGCCTTGCACAGAGCGCTATAATGATCCTTTCCCTTGCCAACAGAGCGCCAGCCTCTTTTTGGCCAAAAAACCCTCCAGAACTGCTTTGTCTAGGGTTTGCCTCTGTGTGTCTTCTGCTGAGTGATCTTGAGAGTCAAATTTTCTTCCTTTTTAGCCTTGATATCTGTCTTTTTGGAGGATAAACACCTTGTTGATTATCTTGAAGCCTTCTTCACCATTTTCATTAAGTTTTTCCTGTTGAGTGAAGTTTGAAACTTATGCATTTGTTCTTCTCTCCTCATCAGCTGAGTAAAAACCTTGGTGAAGGTCATCAAAGGCCTACAGACCTCTTCATCTTGCTTTGAGTCAAGGTCCTTGTTCTTCAATTTTTGCTTTTTGGGTGTAAAATTTTGTTTTCTCTTTGATTGTTTCCTTTCTTTCGCTTTTTCGTTTTGATTGCTACGAAGGGTGTATTGTTTGTGTTACTCTTGCTTATGCTAGTTTGGTTCTCATTCATACCAAGAAGATAATTAGCGAAGATAAGCATTATGTTGTGTTGATAATCATCCATACAAAAACAATAAAGATATTTTCATGATTGATTAAGCATATTAGAAGGCATTTAAAAGTTTTTGCATTTACATCAGGATTTGATTGAGAAAAGAATCATTTGAGGGCATTCCGTAGTTGTGCTTGTTAAGTGAAAGAACTCTCTCTCTCCCTTAGCTAGATGTTCATTGAAAGGAAATGATTGTTTATCATGCTTGATGCACTCTTTGGGTCAGAGTCTTAATTCCATTTGTTTCACTTCCATGCACCCCTTTGCGTAAAGAACAACCACTAAAATCAACGTTAATTAAAAATCATCTAGAATTTTTTCTTTGCTAGAATCCTCCACCAACAGTAGAATAGGTGTAGTACTTTGGATTAGGGCTGTGAGCATAACTCTCCAAAGTTTCTAAAACAAACATTAGCATCCTGAGTTAGGGAGAGAAAATCCAGTTATCGTATAAGTCTGCCTGGGATCC